>JAMWET010000417.1:22500-47500 GCA_024036415.1 Prochilodus magdalenae
CAGCTACATCAGGTACATCAGGTGTATCTGGTATATCAGCTACATCAGGTATATCAGGTATATCAGCTACATCAGCTACATCAGGTATATCAGCTACATCAGCTACATCAGGTATATCAGGTATATCAGCTACATCAGGTACATCAGGTATATCAGCTACATCAGCTACATCAGGTATATCTGGTATATCAGCTACATCAGGTATATCAGGTATATCAGCTACATCAGCTACATCAGGTATATCAGCTACATCAGCTACATCAGGTATATCTGGTATATCAGGTACATCAGGTACTAAAACCATAGCTGTCTAGATTTTCGGTACAAAAAAATTTCAGTCAAGTCAGAGACCACCCTGTAATTTTAATTATGTTTATTAATATTTATGTATATTATTGGGCCGTCGTGGGCTGGAGGTCACCAGATGGGGTGAAAGAGAATTAGTAGGATCTTCCAAGACAGCTCAGCACTGTGGGTCTGTCAGGAAGCTCCTCACTGAGAACAGTACACTGCTGCTACTACCGTCCCGGCCGGTGGTGACTGACTCTCAGCTGACTTCAGAACCGCTGTGTACACTACGCTACAGTCTCCACAGTGACTTTGTGACTTGCTGAGACGTTCAGATATGCAGAACACAATACAGGTTAATATATAACATACGGTGCAAATCTGAGAGGGATTAACAGATCATGCTTGCCAAATGCAATCGCCATATTTCAATATTTCATTTAATTTAGTTAAGTCACTTGTAAATTAGCTAGCAAAATCATGCTAGGTAAGTAAGTGCTGTCTCAGGTTAGGAACTGGAAAACTACTGATGATAAGCTGTAACAAACTCAAAGAGTAACTCATATTTTTGAAGCATCTCTGTAATGTGCTGTATGAATATGTTTCCGGGGTTTCCTTTCTAAAGTTTTATTCTTTAAATTATCCTGACCTGAAGTTATCCTGTATGAATGAATGGCTGGTCTCTGACTTTTGCACAACATTAAATAATTTTTTTTATTGTTTCTATATTTTATTATTTGATCACTGATTAGATGAAAAGGCTGGTAATCCGTCTGACCTGTTCCAGGCTCACTGATAATATCACCAGGTAGGACGTGCCCTTACCTTGTTCCCGTTGCTGTACATGGCTACCAAGCAGAGTAGGTGATAGACGTGGCCACACTTGCCCAGTTTGCCCACCAACTCCGGCTTAATGCCTTTGTGGCTCAGCACACCCTCGTAGCCCGATGACGTCACCAGTCGTTCCATGCAGATGGTACAGTCCTGATCACAAATCAGATCAGCAGGTCAAGCGGCAGAAGGGCATGTGATACAAGCGGTGTCTATAGTCTAGAATGACCACATCCCTCACACCAGCACCACACACACTAACACACCACCACCACGCCAGTGTCACTGCAGTGCACCCACATACTACCTGCTCTGTGGTGGTCCTGTGGGGGTCCTGACCATTGAAGAACAGGGTAATACAGTACACAGAGAAACAGATGGACTACAGTCTGGACCTGTACACCTACAGAGTGTCCTGTACGGTCAGTGGAGCTGGTGGAGTGGACACTGAGTAGATACAGGGTGGTGTTCCTAATAAAGTGGCTGGTGACAGTGAGATAATCACTGTAGAAAATAAACCCGAGGTTAATTTAAAATATGTTATACCTACATAACGTCTCATTATAAATGCTACCGCTATATAATAATATATAATGCTAATGTTACCGCGTGTGTATCAACCAGAGAACATCACTGCATCTGGTTTCATCAGGCCCGGTGACTGAACACCAGAGCACACTGTCTAACAACCAGACTGATATCAACCTGGAACTCACACGGCTGAGCTCTGAACTCTCACCCAGAGCTACTGCCCACAAATCCCACCTGTGACTCCGACCTGCAGCCTAGAGGAAGGCCAGACTACCAGTACGAGTCACTGCGTCCTCCAGGCAGCAGGAGGGTACAGCGCAGGTCCCAGGCTGATATTAGTCAGAGTTCTCAGAGTTCTCAGATCTGCAGGGGAAACGAGTGGGTAGCGCTCACCTCATCTGGGGCCACTTTGATTTTCTCTGTGTATCTGCGCACCACATCCTCCGGGCTTTTGCCTAGCGATGAAACAGCACGCACGGATGCACACAAGAGCCCACACACATGCGCGCACACACACACACACACACACACACACACACACACACACACACACACACACACACACACACAAACACACCTTTAGATTTGGGTCACAAAACCGCACAACACTCATAGTGTAAATGGCCCACATTCAGAACCGCTTCCTCGAGCTCGCTCAGAGACACACTTCAACTGCTTCTCTGCAAATCCACCCCCAAATTGGAAGATTGATCTGCGCACCTGGATTCAGAAACTTCAATTTGATTTTTCAATTCAATTTCTTAAATTCTACATTTATTTTGATTGAATTTTTAATTTCAATTCCAAATGTTTATTCTAATTCTAAAGCTAATTCCAACTTTTATTCTAACCAATTTTTAGGTTAAATTTCAATTCCAATTCATTTTTTTTATCTTCAATTCAAATTTTTATTCTTAGTTTAATTCTATTAATTTTATTATTATATAAAATTGGTGGTTTAAAACCAGCTGTCATCAACATCATCCCACCTCTCCTACCCAATCGGAATCCCGCTCATGGGTCCATCGTTAAATTAAATTATTTATGTTTGCCAGTGTGTCTCAGAGATGCAGCATTGCCAGATACAGGAGCCGAAGCTGGGGTTAATGTAAGTTCACAAAACGTTTAATTACTCTGGTGCAGATCAAAACCATCCTGGATATACTGACACTGTAAAATATCTGTGCCATATAATTATTAAATTATGTGGATTTAATGATTATTGAAAATTCCCAGCCCAATAATTATATATCTTAAGGATTCATATTTTTAAGTGTGTTTATATAAGCTGGATGAAAACTGAGTCCCCCTGTGTGTTTAAGGTGGTAATCACACACACACACACACACACACACACACACACACACACACACACACTCACACACACACACACACACACTCACACACACACACATACACATAAACACACACACTCACATACACACACACACACTCACACACACTCACACGAACTCACATACACACACACATACACACACACACACACACACTCACACACACTCACTCACTCACTCACACACACACACACACTCACACACTCACACACACACACAATCACTCACACACGAGCCAGTGTTCCCCTTCTTACCCTTACGGAGGTGCTTCTTCTTGGTCTTGCGGCGGATGCTGTTGACTCCAGGTACTGGTTTCAGGTCGCTCTTGTTGATTGGCGGCGGGTGCAGAATGGGCTTTGGGGCGCGGGTCAAACACACGGGCAGCCCAGCAGCACACATCAGAATGCCAGTCATCCCTAAACACGCACATGGATGAGCATTTATGGGTACGGTTTTCATGCAAACCTCAGACCGTGTCCGACAGGATGTGAAATTTTTTTAAATTCCTTTTTAATAAAAATATGACGGACTGGTGGCCTGTCCAGGGCGGCCCTGCCCCCGCCCATCAGCGCTTATCAGAGTCTGAGCGAGGCATGATACGCTGGGCCTGATGGCATGCTGCATCAGCCTGGTGGAATACCCCATCACTGTGGGGGGACAGCAAGCCCATGAAGGAGTGCAAACGATCACCGAGCAGTGACACATAGCGGCACTGCTCAATGGCGTGTTTAGGTGGACCAGCAAACCCAACCCATACCATGAGAACACACCACACACCAGCATGGAACCGCCACTAGCCTGCACAGTGCCTTGCTGACTGACTTGTTGTGGGCTGCACCACACACGAACCCCACCATCAGCCCAAAACAACTGATACTGTGGGTCATCAGACCACCGCACATGTTCCCAGACCTCTAGGGTCCAGTTAGCAACCTCACAAGCCCAGGTGAGGCGCTGAGTTTGGTGTGGTGGGGTTAACAGAGACACTCTGGTGGTCTCCTGCTCCCGTATCCCATGGAAGCTAAAGAACGCTGCACTGACCTGCGGGACATGCGTGTGGAGCTCCTGTATTGAATGTGGATGGATGGACGTTCTAGTCGCTGGGCACCATCATTAAGCCCCTGTGGGTGACCACTGCACTGTCCACTGTGTGTAGTAAAGCTTTCTACGCTGTGGACCGAGGACAGTGTGTACCGAGGACACTGTGGACCGAGGACACTGTGGACCGAGGAACGTTAAATGCATGCACAACTTTGGAAATGTAATGTCCCATCCTTCTGGCTCCCACTTTCCTGCCTCGTTCAGACTCCCATCCACCAGCCAGTGTCCACCAACTAATTCAGGTGTGGGCGTTCCCAGTCCATCCCCTTCGTAATCGATTTACATACTGATATCCCAGGAAGTTTGGTCTGTCGGTGTATGCTGAAATGTTCAAACCCATTATAAAGGAGCTCCCTGCTGAGGAGTCGTGTTTTGTGAATGGTCAACAGGGGTCACAGTGGGAGCTAGGGTGCAGCCTCCACACGACAGGGTTAGGGGACCCATACTGTGATAACGGACTCTAAGTCGGTATGTAACTCGGATGAGTCTGTTAACCCGTTATCTTACATCTAGGTCCGCATACAGCGCTTATTTCCACAGGTGGATGATGTCTCTATCGCCTACTGAAACGAATAGTCCATCCTCCGGATTATGACTCGCTCAGTTACCAAACACTACCAGCTTTGATCAGGTTTATATTGGGGGTAAAGTACAGAGCTGGTCTTCTCCAACTGACTTATACTATCACAGGCCTTTACTGAAACGAAGGAAATGACATCACCAACTAAACAACTATCAAACTAGTTGCCAACTAATCTGGCCATCGATTTTAGTCGACTGAGTCGGTTAACCGTTAACATGTGTGTGTGTGTGTGTTTGTGTATGTATGTGTGTGTGTGTGTGTGTGTGTGTGTGTGTGTATGTGTGTGCGTGAGTGTGTGTGTGTGTGTGCGTGTGTGTGTGTGTGTGTATGTGTGTGCGTGAGTGTGTGTGTATGTGTGTGTGTGTGTGTGTGTGTGTGTGCGTGTGAGAGTGTGTGTGTGTGTGTGCGAGCGAACACCTACCTGCTAATGCTGGATGAACAGGTCCTGAGCCTGAGAGATTTTTCACAGGTAGGGCAGGTACCCTGCAGAGGAGAGAACAACACAAACAACAGCAGACACCAGCGTGAGTGTTCGGTGTTCAGAGCCAGGCAGCCTCTTCATCACCTCAAGCTGCCTGTGCTCACTGATTAGCCAGAGGCGTATAATAAACCCAGTGGAATTCTATTTACACTGCGCTGAGGACTAAGCGGCAGGTTACAGTGGATTACAGGTTCTAGGTCAGAGAACCGTACTTCTCCATATAAGGTAATGAGAGCAACCAAAAACAAACAAGGGGCGGACCGACGCGATACCCCGCACCTTCAGTGATCCCAGTTCATCATTCCCAGTTTTAGGACCTTGCTGGTGACGACGGTCCCAGTAGGAACCATAATGCACATATGTATACGTAATATCACCTTCTCAGCCTCTGCAGCACCGCGGAGAACCGAAAAGGAGAACAGCAATGCCTCCCTCAGCTCCAGCAGTGGATCAGTGTAGTGGTAGATACACACACAGTGCACCATGTATGGGTTCTGTGTTCTAGACTACACTGCTGCCCTGAGAACAAGTACTATGAGCAAACTACAACCCTGAAACACAATGCCAACCTCCGTACTAACTCCAACACGCTACATACCTGCCCCTATATCACCTATATCACCCCCTACACCATACACACTGTAGAACTGATTACAGAGCGGCATCCCGGACTGTTAGGCCATCAGACTGTGTGCTTGGTGGAGTTAACAACAGTCAGCGCAGCTCCATAAAGAGCAGGAAGCCATGATGCACGAACAAGACGAACAAGCAGCTGAGAAGAGAGGGAAGAAAGAAGAAAGCCAAAGTGGGAGAGGGTGAGATCGCCCGCCCGCCTGCTCCGTTTAATCTATCCCCTCTTAACGTGAGCACAAATCCGAAGAGAAAGAAGCTACAGAAGAATCAGACACTCTATTTTCCAGGAAGCAGCCGAGACGTCGTCTCTCGACATATCCGTCTTCCATTCCTTCCCCTCTCCACTCCCTCGCTCTACTCGAAGTGACAGACAGCTCAGGCTCGGCCGGCCCGCTCCATGTGGAGGAATAAAAGAAACAGTGGTCTTACCCTCGCTCATCCTCATCCTCTCCCTCCATCTCTCTAATCTCTCTTAAATTAAAGACGCTTCCTGTTTGTGCCAAAACACACACACCACACACACATCTGCACATGCAAGTTAACCAAAAGAGGAAGTGAGGGGTTTGCGCTGTCTCAGTATAGTTACTAGAACAGCTAATGCAGGCCAGTGGCTATGGAGCGCTCCGCAAACGCAGGGTTACTCCGAAAGGCCTCCGCGCAAGACACTCGGCAACCGCTGCTGTACCGTCAGCTTTCACAGCAATGCAGTCGCAGCTAATTACCCCTACTCCACCCTCGCTACACCCAGACCATAACAGGTACCCATAAACAGTAGTTAAACAGGGGTGCACTGATACGGCCTGGGGACCGACTGTGGGCGATACGGTTCGGATGTGCTGCTGTTTCAGTTTAGCTCATTTTCATTTTACTCCACTCCGCCGGGTGTCTGTAACGTCTGTGACCAGGTAGCACGGGAGGTGAACCGGTGTGAGTGACGGGTATGGGAGCAGCTAGTCAGTTCATGTACTGTCTAACTGAGAGCATTAGCGCTGTCATTTGATTGGGAATTCACAGAGCTGTTTACCTGTTAACGAACTTTGACTAGGGCTGCAGATAGCGATTATTCTGTGAGTTGAATAATCGATTGATTACTGAAACGAATAATTAATTATTTGAATTATGAATCACTCACTTACCAAAAATGTTTAGGGATCTTTGATCAGGTTTCATATTTATCGTGAGGGAAAATTAAAGAGCTTGTCTGCAACTCTGCTCCAACTAACATCTACTATCGCAGGCCTTTACTGAGATGAAGAAAATAACATCACCAACTAATCGACTACTGAATTAATTGCCAACTAATGAGGTCATCGATTTAATCAGTTAATCGTTGCACCCCTACATACAACCAAAGTGGTAAACTCTACGAGGTTCAGTGACTTCTTTTAGTACAGAGGCGAGTGCTAAGTGCCGCTACTCAACACTCGCTATCCCGCACCGTTACAGTTAATGATAAATAGTCGTTTTAGACGGGGGGCACTGATACGGGCCTGGGGACCGATCGTGGGCGAGATAGTTTAGAGTCAGTGAAATAAACGACTAGTTATAATTCATAAAATACAAACACTAGGACTAACTCTTGGGTCCACCTGGATTAGCTTGGGATTGGGACAAGGATTAAGACTAGTCCATAAAAGGTTTGGATGCACAGATTTCATCTTAAAACGGTCATACAGAATAATCCCTGTTCAGGTAAAGATCTATACCATGGGACATAGATGGGAAAAAGACTAGACATACAGCTAGTCGCATGAACTGGTTAACCTTAAAGCCTCAGGCCAGAAGAAGCGGATACAGTGGTCCTCTCGGCCTAGAGAGGCCAGGACCCCGAACATGTGATCACACTGGTCTGAAAATTCATAGTTAGATATCGTGCTCAAGTTGTTCAGCCCTGCGCTGATGTGTTCTATTATACGTCCTACTGCATGGGAGACCGGCGTCCAGACTCTCCCCTGTCCTGGAGTGGGGGAGTGAACTTCCACTGGCCGTCCGAACGCAGACTGAGGACCGTCTCTGAGTGAAGTGAGTACTAACAGGTGTACACACTGAAGTGCTGTGTTCTGCACTGATACTGAGGTTGTGTCTTCTCTCTGGGTCTGAGCGCTGCTTCGGGTTGCCAGGTAGTGCTCTTCTTTCTAGGCATCAGCATTGGCCCTGGTCCGGGCAGCGTCTGAGCTCAAGCTGAGTTCTAGACTCTAACCTTCTTAAACCTTCTCTGACGGAACACTACGCACAGCTGGAAGCCTCTCCGGATAAGAGCTTCTGCTAAATGCCATGAGTGTAGACGTAAAGGTGTGTAACTCTACTACAGGAAGACTGTGGCAGGCATCACACCCTGACTAACCCCACAGAGGTGAGATCGTGTTCAGTGATCCGTTATTAATAGATCATAAGCTTTATTTGGATGGGGCTAATTTTACATGAGGAGGTGGGGTGATGTCGTGTTTACCGCCGCGTCTCAGAGATGTCAGTCCCATCTGAGGGGGGCAGAGTGTCCCTGCGTCAGGCTCTTGTCACCTTCTACCTGCTATAAAGCGTGTGCTGTATAACCAGTATTAACGGGCAGGCGGGTGCAGAGCGGCTGTGTTACAGCCTCGAGCCAGAAACAGCAGCGAGTTGGCATGATCCTTTGAGGCCACATATCAGAATATTATGACCACCTGCCCCATGGTTGGAATAACCACCCCTGACTCTAGCGAGACACCAAAGCATGGACTGTATTAGGTGAGGGAAGGTATCCGGAGACCCATTCCGTATTGGGTATCCTAGTATCCCTCTGCCCATTCCAACTACAGCAGAGCTCTGGTTGTGGGTCAGAACGATGATCCTGGCAGCCCAATTGTTCCCAGATCTGCTCCAATGGATTGAGATCAGGCAAGTTCACAGACCAGGGAAGACCACCAAAGTCACTGTCATGGTCCTGAAACCACTCCCACACCACCCTTGTGCGGTGAGGCAGAGTGTAATCCTGTTGGTAGGTTCTATTACCATGAGGGAAGAACGTGTTAGCATGTACAGGTGCACATGATCTGCTAGGACTGCCAAGTACCCGCTGGTGTGGAGACTCATGCCGTGGTATTAGTGCTCCAGGACCCTGCCAGGTAAACATCCCCCACACATGTACACTGCTACCAGCACCACCACCCTGCGCTCGGCCCACAGTTGTCTCTTGGAGGCGGTTCTCAAGCCAAGTGTGTGTTTGAAGGGGTGTTTCCGGCACCGTTCAGCCACTTCATCCATTCACTACAACTGCAGCAAACCCAGTCACATGACATCCATGACATCCGAGTTCATTCTAAATCAGGGGTGGTCATAATATTCTGGTATGGCTGTGTATAGTTTACATACACCGTTTCCATTTTCACTGCAAATCATGCAAAATTCTAACAATTCAAATAAAACTTTATATATACAGTAAACACGGCGACTAAAATAGGCTACACTGCATTCATTCATTCGTTCATTTATTTATTCACTCATTCATTCAGAACGAGTTACTAAACTAGTACTAAGGCTGTGTATATTACAGCAGAACCGCAACACTGCAGTAATGTGTTGCCTACCACAAGGTGGGGGCGTTACCGTCATCACCACATCACTGTGGTGCCCTGTGTATATGAGCCGCGTCTAACTGTTTCTCTCTGGTGGTCTCCATGTGGCTTAAATTTACCAAGCGACAGAGCGCCGGTATCTTTCTGCTCCAGAGCTTAAACCGAGTTTAAAGAGTTTAAAGTTTCTAGTCACACTGATTGTCAAACCTGAACGGTGTTCAGTCGAAACCTGCACCAACAACCAACATCTATAGTCCCATAGATTAAACTAAACCAACACTGTGAGACTCAGTGCTCAGCTTTCCATCCCAGTGTACCGTATGCTGTGAAGGAAAAGTAAGGATTAACCAGATTCTGGTGGGAACGGTGTGGAATAAGAACACCACGTCTGGTTGGAACCAGGTAAAACCCAACACTGTGGAGAACCACATCTTAGAACCAGATCATTTTGGACATGATGGCTGGGGATGTGATGTAGCGACGAGTGATGCTATGAGTGATGCGACGTGTGAGGCTCCTGATGCAGTATCATCGCCCCAGAAGCTTTCTGGTCTCCTATCTTATACAAAAAAATAGCAAACTGAGGATACGCTTCGCTCAAATCCCCCTCACACCCTTCTACACAGGACACTACTCACAAAGCCCTCTCCGTGAGCCCTTTCCACCATATGGCGTCTGTGCCAAACGCTTTCCCACGCAAAAGCTCGGTGCAGTTCCAGCAACATTAACTCTCAGGTCTGGGATCAGGGGACCCATAACGCAAGCAGCAAAGGGCATGGAGCTGCACGATCATATCCCACAGACAGGAGGCGGAGCTAAAATATGAACCATTAAAAACATGTGCCGATTAATCCATGCAGGAGAAACTCTACAGACAGCTCAGAACCTTAACGTGCTGGTTTATAAAAGTCCACCTTCATAACGGACAGAGGAAACACGTACGAGCCGTCCTGCATGTAGTCCCTGTCTATGATGGTCCCTCTGGGCCGAGCACAGATGCTGAAAGAGCTGGTTCTGGATGGTGAGATATACGCCCTCAAAGCAGGAAGTACAGCCTGGGCTGTAAGAACATGTTCCACCATGCTGGTTTATACTCTGACCACTTTTGCTCACAGACTAAGGACCGCCCACCTCCAGATACATAATCACTCACTATCAAACCAGCCTGGGAATCTGCAGAAGAGCCTGGGAACCTTCAGTAGAGCCTGGGAACCTTCAGTAGAGCCTGGGAACCTGCAGTAGAGCCTGGGAACCTTTAGTAAAGCCTGGGAACCTGCAGTAGAGCCTGGGAACCTTCAGTAGAGCCTGGGAACCTTCAGTAGAGCCTGGGAACCTGCAGTAGAGCCTGGGAACCTTCAGTAGAGCCTGGGAACCTTCAGTAAAGCCTGGGAACCTGCAGTAGAGCCTGGAAACGTTCAGTAAAGCCTGGGAACCTGCAGTAGAGCCTGGGAACCTTCAGTAGAGCCTGGGAACCTGCAGTAGAGCCTGGGAACCTGCAGTAGAGCCTGGAAACGTTCAGTAAAGCCTGGGAACCTGCAGTAGAGCCTGGGAACCTTCAGTAGAGCCTAGGAACCTTCAGTAGAGCCTGGGAACCTTCAGTAAAGCCTGGGAACCTGCAGTAGAGCCTGGAAACGTTCAGTAAAGCCTGGGAACCTGCAGTAGAGCCTGGGAACCTTCAGTAGAGCCTGGGAACCTGCAGTAGAGCCTGGGAACCTTCAGTAGAGCCTGGGAACCTGCAGTAGAGCCTGGGAACCTTCAGTAGAGCCTGGGAACCTGCAGTAGAGCCTGGGAACCTTCAGTAAAGCCTGGGAACCTGCAGTAGAGCCTGGAAACGTTCAGTAAAGCCTGGGAACCTGCAGTAGAGCCTGGAAACGTTCAGTAAAGCCTGGGAACCTGCAGTAGAGCCTGGGAACCTGCAGTAGAGCCTGGGAACCTGCAGTAGAGCCTGGGAACCTGCAGTAGAGCCTGGGAACCTTCAGTAGAGCCTGGGAACCTTCAGTAGAGCCTGGGAACCTTCAGTAGAGCCTGGGAACCTTCAGTAGAGCCTGGGAACCTTCAGTAGAGCCTGGGAAATTTCAGTAGAGCCTGGGAAGCTTCAGTAGAGCCTGGGAACCTTCAGTAGAGCCTGGGAACCTTCAGTAGAGCCTGGGAACCTGCAGTAGAGCCTGGGAACCTTCAGTAGAGCCTGGGAACCTGCAGTAGAGCCTGGGAACCTGCAGTAGAGCCTGGAAACCTTCAGTAGAGCCTGGGAAGCTTCAGTAGAGCTTGGGAACCTGCAGTAGAACCTGGGAACCTGCAGTAGAGCCTGAGAACCTGCAGTAGAGCCTGGGAACCTGAAGTAGAGCCTGGGAACCTGCAGTAGAGCCTGGGAACCTGCAGTTGAGCCTGGGAAACTTCAGTAGAGCCTGGTAACCTTCAGTGGAGCCTGGGAAGCTTCAGTAGAGCCTGGGAACTTGCAGTAGAGCCTGGGAACCTGCAGTAGAGCCTGGGAACCTGCAGTAGAGCCTGGGAACTTGCAGTAGAGCCTGGGAACCTTCAGTAGAGCCTGGGAACCTTCAGTAGAGCCTGGGAACTTGCAGTAGAGCCTGGGAACCTGCAGTAGAGCCTGGGAACCTTCAGTAGAGCCTGGGAACTTGCAGTAGAGCCTGGGAACCTGCAGTAGAGCCTGGGAACCTGCAGTAGAGCCTGGGAACCTGCAGTAGAGCCTGGGAACCTCCAAACAATCCATTATACATCTGTAGATCCATGTATACCATATGGCTGAGGCACAAAGGTCATGGCATGTTCTGAATTATTGGGGGTGTACAACTCAATCACACTACCCATGTAGTACACACGGGCGGAGCGATTTCAGGCTCACTGGTGGGTAAACAGTTAGCATGCACAGTGGAAACAGCCCACAAGAAATCCGATCTGAACGTTCACACACATGCCGCATGTCCACAAATCGGATATGAATCTGATCTAGGACCACATATAAAACAGACTCAAATCTGATTTGACTAGCTCCACACAGCTAGTCAGACCTGACTCTGCTCAGCCGGGTGATGTGAACACAGCCTTTGATGGCTCCTTCTTCCAGAGTGATAATGATCACACGCTTCCCGGCCTAAGAGAAAAGGAGGCTTCATCCATAATCACCACATGTAAACCTCACTGGAGCTTTCGCAGGAGTTCTGGATCACAGAGTAGGAAGGACGGTCCACAATCGGACTGCACATAGTCCTACTAATCAGGAGGCTCCCTCCAACTCCCCGAGGTCTCCTGCACAGTCAGGGTCAGATCTGTATGTGGTTCCTCCACCAGCAGACTCTCAGGTCAGAACAGAAGCCAGTGTGCTAGCTTGTGTTCGAGTAGCGTGATAGGCTGTGATGTGGATGTGGTAGGAGTGATAAGAGATGGCGTGTGATCACCACTGATGTCCTGAGCCAGCTAATGCTTGCTTGTTCGTACTGAGGCTGAAGATGGTGTGAAGCGAAACAGTTTAGCACCTGTAAACTGAAAGTCTAGCACTTCTAGCCCGGCTCACCAGTCAGCTAAAGTAACCCCTTTCCTGTTTACCTGGCAGAAGCAGCTGACCTGGGAAACTGGCTTCCTTTCCTTTCTCGCTATTTCATAACGAAGAAGGTGTTAACCCAAGCTGATTGTGCCATCTCTACCAATCGGTGTGTGAGGCTAAAACTCCACTAGAGGGCACTAGAGAGTCTTACAGTAGATACACCTGTCCTCCTTCATAGAGGAAGCAGGAAACAAGTACACCACTCCACACATGTGGCCTGTTTTGGTGGAATTTCCGAAGGTGGGCGTATATTACCGGCATATTATAGTTTCAGAGGTTTTGATTAACATAATTGCGTGATTATGTAAGAGTCTAATATGGGTAAAATAATTACTGTTACCGTTTAATAGTTTCTTTATGCTAAAGGTGTCTATGCTAAGCTAATGAAAATAAAATTATTTTATAAAAAAAGTTACTCGCCCAAACAAATAAAAATACAATAAATAAATAAATTAGTTAATTAATTAATTTATTTTTTCTCTTGGTGAGAACATTAAAGGGTTATGGCTATCATTAAAAATTAAAAACAAACAAAAATCATACTTGAACACACCACTGACTTGACAGTTACAGTGATAATCAATATCGACTGAAATAGAAAATTTTATTATGAACATTCTTGGCCATATCGCCCAGTTCTACTCTGAGGGGGAAGGAGGGGTGGGGTAATAGTAAACTGAGCTCTAGCTGAAATCTAATAAGTTCCGGCGGCTGTGGTGCTGACACCTCTCGTGCTCTATTTTGAAGAAATGAAAGTAAGCCACCATGAAAAGGTCGCGCGATGTGCAGCTGAGGCAGATATAACAACCGACCTCACGCGAGCTCCGGGTTAGTGTGTATTTACAGTACCCAGTTCTATCCTGGCTATAAATGCAGACGTGTAGCGTGATGAAAACATCCCCAGTGCCTCTTTTCAAGTCTGTGCGAGTGAATATGGGAACCTGACGCTCACGTATTGGCCTGTGGGCGTGATCTGATGTGTTGCACATATAGGTTAACCACTGGAACCACTCGCCTGGGAACAAAGTGTCTCAACATCACGCTTTCCTCTCCTTCTCACTGTCTCTGCCTCTCTCTATCTACTCTCAATAACATCTCTACCCCAGACTTACTCAGCATTCGCTCCCTTCATTAGGTGTGTAGCAGGATATGTGTGCGGGTTCCTGGCTCTGCTGAGGTGCCCATTTTGCCTTGATCCATTATTCATCTTCCCCCAGTGTATCAAAGCCTGGACGGCAAATTGGCTTCCATGCACAACCACACGCGCTTAACTCTCATTCCCAACGCACAACACAGAACTCGCAGATCACCATCTCTCTAGTGACGCTGCATCGCTCTGCGCTGGCTTAAACTGCGTGTGGTTTACCAGGGGAGGAATCTAGAACATTGATACTGCTGATTAGACAGGCAGGAAGGCAGCTACACAAGCGAGCACAAAGGAGCACCGCTGAGAAGACACAGGCAGTCGAACAGAGAAGGTGAATAAAAGAGGAGGCACTAAAGGAAATGATGCACGTACGTAATTCACACTAACAATGTGACTGTATGGCAAAAGACCACACCGTGTCACACAGTGAAACGAGCAGGTGCTGAAATCAGGAGGACGAGCACACATGCTGTGATTTTCTGTAGGCCACAATACAGTCGACTACACCGACACAGTCAATAGGCTATGGCTTAAGGAATGTTAATCTAATTTGTGATTAATTAATTAATCTAATGCTGAATTTCGCAGCGAATGATCACGCAGCTTATGCATGTTGCTAGCCAGCTGCTAAAAATGAATGGGGGTCTACTGGAGGAATTAGGGATGAATAAAAGACATATAGAGGAGTGCGGGTCAGTATGGCTGTGGGTTAGAAGTTGGGGATCTGTTTGAGTGAGTACATGCAGTTTGGTGGTGGTAGGTTAAATAGTGGCGGGGGGTGAAATGAATGGGACTCTATGGGAGGAACGAGGGATGACAAGATAAACAGACGAGTGCGAGTTAACCAACACTGAATTCGTGCTTATGGTGTGAGGGTATGTGATACAGTGAATGTGGACGTGCAGTGTCTCTATTCATTCTCAAGGAGGGAAAAAAATCATAATTTAACGAAGTTTATAAAAAACGTTAGAGCAGAATTTTAAAAAACACGGGACTAGTTAGAGGACGAATATCTCTAGACCAAGAACAAACAGAAGAAAAGACAGACGAGAACAAAGAATATACGCCGTGTCCATAAAGTACATGGCGTATTACTGAATATCACAATATTCTGTTTGGTGATACTCTATCGATTTTAAAAAGCCTCAGTGTAGGTTTCAATTAGTTCGAAATTAAAGATATGTGCTAATATTTATCATTTAATAAAATAATATTTTATGCGCTGCATTTAAACCCCGGACCACTAGGAGGCAGTGTACCTTCAGATTCTTCCTCCCCCAGTGTAAACAGGCAGCATTAGGGTGCACTGCTAACATTAGCATTAGCTAGTTTTCTAAATATAGATTTCAAAAACTGCTATAAAATGTACCATATCACAATATATCACCTTACTCACAATTATATTATACACCTAAATAATTTCATCAGCAAAAAAAAAAAAACCTGATGTGCAATAGTGTGAAGAAATCATTCATGGATGTGCAAAATGATAAGGAATGACGCTATGAACTGTGGAGGTACACTGACCCACGGGACCCCTAGTCATACCACTCGTACTTGTTTTAATTTGGAGAAGCCCAGAAGTAGTATTCTGGAGTATTCTAACGGAGGGTGTGGTTATTATGGGCCAGCAAGAGGCCTGTGGGGGGCAGTCAGGGGCCGAAGGTTAAGGTTTCCATACGGATCCCTTGATGGACATGACAGAAGTGCCCTTGAACACGACACTTAACGCCCAAACTGCTCCCTGGGCACCACAGATAGGGATGTCCCATGCTCTGGGCAAGTGTGTTCACTGCCCCCTAGTGTATGTGTTCACTAGTGCATGTGTGTAGGTGTGTATTTAACTACACAGGTGGACTGAATGACAGGTTGCTCTGTGTGCAGCACAAATGGATAACATGTGGTTCTAGTCCATTCTGATTTAGGGTGTTGTACTCCAGGTACTTGTTGAAGCCTGGACCAATCTATCAGTACTGCATATCATAGGAACACCTGTGAATATCTCAGTGCACTGGTACAGAATTAATTCGATATGAGCGCTTATAAGTGAACACAGCTCAGCCAATCAGAACTGGGACAATAACAATTACCCCAACAATTTCTCCCATTCAGAACAGGAAATGTGAATACCCGGAGATACACACTGGGGCAGATATCCCTCTGCTCCGGGTTTTGGATGCTACGGATCACACAGTGAAGCTGGAGTGAATATGAGTGTGTTGTTTCTCACCCTGGTGGAATACTTCCACGGCTGGTGGACACCACGATGCGCTGCGTTCCTGGGCGGTTCAGATTGTTCTGCCCATTAATCGTCAATGTGTGAGTGGCGGGAAGCGTCATGAGTGCGGGGGCACACGGAAAGTTCAGCGTACTCATCTCCACCTTCCCACCTCTTCCCCCACCCACCGCGATGTTATTATGGTGACCCCCAGCCACTGCTGCCGTAGACGACCAAAGGGTGGTTCCGGCAAACGTGTTGCTCTGTCGGACTGCAGGGGCCATCTGATCCCCTGCCCCCGCCGCAGCCGCCATGCCGTACAGCTTCCTCCTCTGCTGTGAAGCCAGGATGGCGTTGGAGGCGGCTCGCGTGCTGTGCACCAACAGGCACTGCTGGCAGGAGCAGGGCGTGCCAGAGCTAGTTCCCACAGGCCAGGACTGGGACTTGGGGATGGAACCGGCAATGAGGGGGTAGGCCAGGTCCATTCTCCGGCGGATGCGACGCCTTCTCTGGCTCTGCCGGTTGGTCTGGGCCATGCTGTCAAAGTCCACCAGGTAACTGAATCCCAGTGAGCTCAGGTCCAGCCACGGGTGCTGTTTCTCATAGGCGTTCTGGATGCTCACACACAGCTCCATGTCGTAGGGGGTCCAGGAGCCGTTGTCGTTCTCCCATTCCCACACCACACCTTTACCAGGGGCTGAGGAGGGGTCATAGAAGTTACGCTGGACTGGGCGCATGGTGCCTGAGAGAGGGAGAGAGAGAGACAGAGGAATTAGGGCTGAAACCCAAATGCAGTTAGAGAACTTTCTACCAGATCGGACCCAAGCTCAAAGAATCGAGTCCAAAACCAGTAACATGTTATGTGAAAATGACCATCAGTTCCCAAAGTACTGATTAAACCTCACACACTAGCAGTGCACTGACGTGTACCATCAGATAACATAAGCCCACCACACACCTGTGACTGAAACCTACCTAATAGCATACATGAGACCCGGTAACAGCTGGGACCGGGTTTGGCTGTACTGGCCAGGTTTCTGGATGTAGCCACATCAATGTTCAGACACTCTTACATCAGAGAACGTCAGGCTAGTCTACTTAGCGAGGGCTACAGAACTATGATAGCTCCCTTTGATTCTCCGTCACCTCCTTTCCCGTGCATCCTTAGCAACGGGCCACGGTTAAGGCATTCAACTTACAGACTAGCAAACTATTAGGGCCGAACCTGAATACTCGGGTACTCGGATATTCGTTTGTTGGGTTGGTATTGGTTTTTAATTTGTGATATGGACATTCGCTAGAAACTACACTCCAACTCACGGTAAGAGAAAGACACACACACAGACCCTGTAGACATTCTCACAGTGGCTTCCTGGTTTATTCAGCTCCACTGTGGGTTTCACTCCAATCCGCTTGTGAACACACTCGGCCCCCAACCTCTGCTGAGCGGCTGAGCTTGGCCTGTTCACCATGCTGCAGTTCTGTGTTCAGTCTAGTTTAAACCCAGTCCAGAGCACCACTCCGTTATCATTCTAGATCTTTCTCTGAGCTGAGAGGAACCGGCTGCAGCTGATACGCTGAGTTACAGTCTTGCACCAAGGAAGACACACAGTGTGGTGGTAGTGGACTCTAATGTTGCCTAGCTATAGCTAGCACACCTAGCTAACGTTAGCTCCCACTTGCTAACACCATACTTGCCCTGTGTGGAGACCCTTGACTGGACTGTGGGGTTTCAAGGTGTGTCTCGTGATGAACCCGCATCTTCATGTTCCGGGTGTCAGCTGTTCTATGCTTGTCCAGCTAAAGCTAATATAGCTAGCTTTAGCTCTGCCTTAGCTAGATAGCTAGCTTTCTTCCTCAGCCCTTTACTGACCAACAAGCCTGATAACTGAAACACAGAGACGCGACTTCATATCAGGAAACACCCTAAACACCCCACAGACTGAGTATCTGCACAGGGCCAGTTTGGCTTTACGAGTAGGTGTTAACATTAGCTCGGCTAGCTAGCTAGCTAACATTAAACCCCATGGTACCAAACAGTGTTTTCCTTTATTGGTGTGAGAACCTCTCTTCTCCTCTTCTCTTCCTCACCACAAGGAAAGAGCTAGAACCATAACTGAGGAGTTTTAGACTCTATTCAAACGTGATCCTCAGTCAGTAGGATGGGGCACCATCTGGGTGTGAAAGCTGCTACGTCATGGCTAAACGAGAGGATGTATAGTAAATGACACCCCCAACATAGCTTAGAATATTCGCTTCTGATCTTTTTCGAATCTCTGGAGCCAAAAAAATAGAATTTGGGCCAGCCCTACAGATTATAAAATAACACAGCATAATTCTAAATACTAATTTCACATTTTTTTCTTCTGTAAATACATAAAGGTTGTGTTACAGTGAATTTCTGGTCTGTGTAGGATGTGATGAAACACAATCAATACCTAAATGAATATTGAAACAAATATGGGCACCACAAACAATTTACAAAGCAAAGGTAGCATCATAGTCCAGCTCAAACCCATCACGCTCAGGCGAATAACTCAAGCTCTGAGAGCGAGAGGGGGGGCGGGTGGATAGTGAAGGTCAGCTTTGTGCTCATCAGACCACCGGGCACACCATTAAAGGGCAATTACAGCTATACAGCAGGGATATCATCTCCTCATACGCGCACACACCCCTGCAATTTAACGGGTAAGTGCTTTGCCCTTGAGGGTTGAGTAGCAGCGTAACTGCCCTGCCCTTGAGGGGGGATAGGTGAGACCCTGACACTCAAACCCATGTTTATTAATAAAGCCTCATCAATCCGTACACAAACTAACACAACACAGCGCCCTCCTCGCATCTAACCGTGGCAAAAGTCATCCCGGTGTTCCCTACACCCACACATGCACCCACGCACCCACCCACCCACACACATACATAACACAACATTAGCACCAGAGCACACACTCCATTAGCATCACAGCACTGCCGCTGGCTGAGTCTCCGCGAGACACATCAGCAGAATCAGCAGGACCGACCTTGAATTCCCACAACTCCGGCTCAGCGGCTAATTTCATTTAGCGGGAGAGGGAGACGACTCGCTTCTGCATTACCCACACAAGGCTACTAACCACTGCACCGTCAAAGCCAGCGAGGAGTCGCTGGGCCCTGCTTGGGAAGACCGTAGACTACAGACTTTTCCCAACTCTGGAAAGTTTCAGATAAAGATTCCAGACGAGTTCACTGCCTCCATTATGGAAATGAACCTGTTAACAGCCATTAGACCCTCATTAAAAGCTGAGAGGCCTGAACCATGGGCTAATAGTTTACTAATGCATTTAAGGAGATTTGAGTTAAATTTATTTGGTCTCCAGAGACTCCAGATGGCTACGCGTAGTGTTGATCAATATCGCTAAAAGCCACAGGCGAGTTAAGCGGTAAGTTAACTCGAGCTAATTAATATTTCATTACGCCCCCCCCATGGGCAGTCGATACCTCATTAAAATCAACAGCAAGTTTAGTTTCGGAGTGACACCAGAGTAAAGCCATCAGACTGAACGAACTGGAGGGTAATGTTTGGAGCGTTTGAGTGACAGCACTGCCATCCTGTAATTAGTGAAGCATGACTCCGGGTTTTCCAGACTAGAGGACTCCACTGGATCCCAGAGCCAGAGATATAGGGATTGTGATTTTCGGCATAGTGGGGACATCATGGGAATTCACGGTACCGTGCAACATGAGGCAGCATGAGCACCGATCACAGCTGATCAGTTTTTCAGCATATTCCAGATGAAGGAGTCTGAGCTTTGACAGAAACCTCAAGTAGGATGTACGGAGAAGATCAAAACGTGATTATCTAAAATAACCCATACCTGGCCAGGTAAGCAGATTTACAGTAAAGCAGCTGAGTGTGATCTTGTTCCTCCCTCTGTGATGCTGAACTGGGCTCCTTCACCAGTTCCACGTTCAGTTTTCCACTCCACATTAAATGAAGAAGCATTTACCTGAACGGTGCACAGGTGCGTTAATGTACAGCTAGAACGTTGGTGCTGTGGGTAGCAGCGTCACTTCACCGCAGTAAGGGCCTGGGTTCGATTCCTGGCTGGCCCTTCTGTGGGCGTGGTCTCTCCGTGTCTGTGTGGGTTTCCTTCCACACTCCAAAGACATGCAGTCTGGTGAACTGGAGACGCTAAACTGTCCCGCTGGGTGTGAATGAGTGAGGGAAGGCGCATGTCTATGTGGTGCCCTGTGATGGACTGCCAGCCAGGGTGTTCCTGCCTTCCACCCAATGAGATCGGAGGTAGGCTCCAGTGCCCGTCACCACCCAGAAGGATAAACAGCTCAGAAGTGAACTGGATGAATAAAGACGTTCAGAAAACGTAACCTGTAGCTCTGACAACATTCCTACACATATTCTAATGTTAGCCAAAGTGGGAACATTCCCTGCTGGCTGGGATGCAGTTTTCCACAGTGTTCTAATGACGAGCTCGCCCCTCCAAAGCCCAGGCAGCCGGAAATCAGCTGCTACAGCAAAGCTACAGCCAGCAGTGGGCATTTCAATCACACCGCTAGTTGTTAAAGCACATATTACAGATGAGCGAATCGAAAGCCCAACTGCTAGCATGCGCCACGGTAAGCATACTGACTAACCTAGCTGGCTATTGATTGACCCAACTACCCAGAGACACCAAAAATATCCACTACCTTCTTCCACACTTCATTTCTCTACAGCCGTATACACGCAAAGACGCATCATATAGACTGGGGAAAGAAGAGAGAGCGATGATGAGCCTCTCCTCCATGTTCACCACCGCACTGCTGAGACCTGGAACCAAATACTGGTAGGTACTAAAGGCTCAGAGAGCAGAAGCTGTCCAGGGTCTACAATCGGTTTTACTTCCTCATCTGGTTGTGCAACAGACCTGGAAACAGTGGGCCGATGACCCAGAACCAGGCGTGTTCACTGGAGCTAATGAAGTGACGCTCTGAAGAATCAGTACGACATTCTACAACCGAGTCGGAATGTAGCTCAGGCCTTGAGAGAGGGACCAAACGGGAGTACATTACCTGAAATGTAGGCTCGCCTGTGCTCTGCCCAGCTCCGTGTGTGTGTGTGCTGGGAATGGGATTATGGAGTACGTGCTACAAATTTAGACCCTTCTCTGAGCTGAAGACAGTTAGAGAGAGAGAGCTGTGACGTTCAGCAAGGGCATCCATAGTTCCATGCCCTCCAACCTTCAGGAGGCTTCTCTGTACAATGTGTGTGTGCGTGTGTGTGTAAGCATCAGGGTTTTCCCAGGGACATATTTACAGGATGCATTAGAGGATGTGAGTATCGCTAGCCCAAACTACATGCACTGCTGCTGCCTCAGGACCACAGTAGTACATGTATCTGTTTTGACTGTGGACACATACGACATGCATGTGACGAAGGAGCAGGCGAGGGAGTGGATGCACATGCAAACTTGGTTTATCAGCGCGCAGACGAGACGATGAGTGCAGGAGAGTCCATGAAAGCAACAAAACACTGAGACGAGGAAATCAGAAATCAAACCTGAAAGCTAACAAGAAACCAAAACAGGAACAAACGAGAAAACCACAGAGCATCCGCACACGACACGGGGCAGGGGCGGTCACAGTCACAGTACACGCCGAGCCCAGGCTAGGAGCAAACAGAGGGGTATGTAACTACAAGGACTGACAGTGAACCCCTGGGAAAGGGGAGGAGCCACAAACCGAAACAGGTAATAGAGCATGGTAAGAGGGTGGAGACAGGGAGGAGCTATAAACCCAAATAAACAGAAGCACATGGCAAACCTGAAAAGTGTGTTTGCTGAAGAAAGAGCGGAGTGATCGTGCAGCTATTGGAGAAAGGAGGGATGAGTAAACGACACATAGAGGAGTGTGGCTCAGTGTGTCTGTGGATTAGGGTCCTGAGTGAGTACATGCCGTTCGGGGTCTGTAGGTTAAAGGAGACAGTGGGGTTTGAATGGGTAAAAAAGAATGGGAGTCTATGGGAGGAACGAGGGATGGGGAAGAAGACAAATAGACGAGTGCAGGCCGGATTAGCATTGAATTTCGGCAAGGGGGTCATCCCTGAGATGTGTATGTGAAACGGAGTGTGTCGGTCGAGCAGAAGTACAGAAGATGGGCATGTACTTTTTCATCCCATCCGTTGTTAATGGGAATTACATCAGGAAATCGGAATCCAGAAGGGCTCAAGTGGAGCTGTGGGATAGGAGGAGGAGGATATCAGGCAGGAAATGAACTTGGAAAAGCTTAGCATGATGGAGGCTCAGCGAGAGCTAACAGCTACAAACACCACATGTTCCACTGTGGGCTTCACTCTTACACCAGACGTACTGACCAGCAGGCTGGAACCAAGCCTGTGCTGCGTGGCCCTGTTCAGCCTGCTAACAAAGCTATTGCTAGCCCATATGCTACACTCACCAGAGAACAGGCTGGATTACAGGCCTCCTGTTAATCCAGCACCTTGTAATCTCTCAGACATTAGTTATTAGCATCTACAGACCGCCAGTTAGTCAGAATCGCTGACCAGCTGCTCAAAGTTGATCAAGGGGGCTGCACAAAATCCTGCAGATGTTTCTCTGAGGGGTCTACTACAGTGTAGGGTGGCCAACCATCCTGTAAAACTCGGACTCATCCCTCAAAGACGTTCACTGAACTGATATGGGACGTGCCTTGTTCTGTATTTTTGAGAACCAGTTGGAAGCAGATCTATGGGAGGGCCTGAGATGGGTATGAGGCAGATGAGACGGCCTGTCTGTCATGTTCCAGCACCCAAACAGAGAATACACTCCGCTCCGTCAGGATGTCCCTCGAGCCGAATACGGTGGAACAGGACCAAGAGTGGCTTTAATTTAGTGGACAAGCAACTTACAGAGGACCGAGACCGAGCAGCTCCCACTCTAGGGAAGAGCTCCACTAAAGGATACTCCTTGATACACGTAATCCAAATTAGTACATCCGTGTAGGCGTGTATTTGCCTGTGGGTGGGTTTATCAGCCTCTATATGGGTGGAGCAACATTTCGAATACGATTAAAGTCGATATATAAACCACACAGGAAGTTTTCATTTATTACAAAACACATGGCAATGAGGCTAAACTCCTCCACCCGTAGGCCAGTGGAGTCAATCCTACGGAAAATAAGACAGCCAAAGGTTTGCTCTCGAGTGATGTCATGTTCTAGCTAAAGCTGGAAAGGTTGTATGACACATTAGAGTTTGCAAGTGCGGACCATGCATGGAGGCATGGAGGGAGCTTTGATGGTGCTGGTGACAGTATTTGTATTAAAATCTCAAACGTTCAGCGCTTTTCCACCTCAAAACCACTTCCAGTTCCAGCTGGAAACATAGGTGCTGTTCCAGCACCATTAACCCTTTGGTCTGGAACCGTGGAACCCGTGACAAGTAGCAAAGGAGGGTGGTGCTGCCATCACCATCTACAGTTGTTGACGCCGCCATTTTTTTTCTTTTCCAGTCCAGGCTTTAGGTGATCACTTATCAATCAAAAGACTCCTCTGAAACTCCAACATGGCTGACCTGCCCTGAGAGGAACTTGGGAACAATCGTATCCCGCCATGCATGAGCCCATTCAACAGGAGGCGTCTAATGAGCCGCAGGGCTATCTACGACAGGTAGCTAAGAACCTTAACGTGCTGCTTTACAACAGCCCACCGTCATAACAGGGAGAGGGAACCCGTACGAGTGGTCCTGCGTGTAATCGCTCTGGGCGGCACCGAGACGCTGAAAGAGCTGGTTCTGAATGGTGAGATATACGCCCTCAAAGCAGGAAGTACAGTCTGCACTTGAAGGACGCCATATTGTTTGTATGCGTTGTCCACCGACTTCTGCTTACGGACTAAGGACCGCCCACCTCCAGATACATAACTACTCTGCTCTCAAACCAGAGGAAAAGGACCAGTGGCAGCCCGGGCATCAGCACGGGCACCAGCACGGACACAAGCACGGACACCAGCTTGGACACCAGCACAGGTTTGAGCACTGGTGGAAAAGAGGTATGGGAAGCTTGGGCTGGAATTCAGGGTTGATGAAGTGATGGGACTTGAAGGCAGGCGCCCACACCCACTTTGCCAGGCACAGACAGAGTTAGAGGGGAAGGAGGAAGCTGGGGTGCTGGTGGTGAGATGCCATCAGCAATGTCATTGGGAATAGTCTGATATGGAATTTTAGAGGAACTCACCAACTCCAGCTTCTTTGCAGGGGCGCTAAACAGAGCTCGGACCAATCAGGAGTGGGCAGTACAAAGACATCATCTATCGGGATCTTGATCAATTAAGCCTCAGTGTGGTTTACTGAGCCTGGACATCCTCAGATCTGACAAATGGGGGTTCATTACACAGAGAGCCTAATTAGCCCCGTTTAATTGGATTTAGTGCGGCTCGGAGCGAGAGCGAGGATTTCAGAGACTGTTCTAGAACAAAGCTTTATCCTTAAACACCGCAGACGTCCCCAACGCACTCATAACCTTCATGTACAAACTTTCAGTGGAGCTTTTAGGAGCATCAAACACTTCAGGGCTATTCAGCATCCTAGCATCACCACTGGAAACAGTTTCTGACTCTCAGTTTCTCTAGAATCTCACATTTTACATCAAACCACTGAGGATTCTGGGCAGGCGTGGGCTGGAGGTTAGGAAACCAGATCTGTGACCAGAGAGTTGCTGGTTTCATTTCCTGAACTGACAGGACACGACTGGGG
>JAMWET010000417.1:52500-55000 GCA_024036415.1 Prochilodus magdalenae
TGATGACTTCCGAACTCTCCACAACACCTAGGAGAAACAATCTGTCTGCCTGTAATGCTCGCCAGAACTCAAGAACTCAATCTGGACAGATATAAGATCAACAGACCAAAAACAAACCCCTGTGACTGAACCACACCTACCAGTGTGTAACCCCTCCACCAGCGCCAGTACTGGCTGGGACTGGACTGGGCCTGTACTGGATGAGTTTCTGGATGTAGCCACATCCATGTTCAGACACTACTACATCAGAGAACTGGTCAGGTGGTCCAGATGTGGTGGAGGCCTTCCCTGGCACAGTCCCGAGGAGAATTCCCTGTAGACTGGGATTGTATCCACTGCTGGTAGACCCGTATGACCGTACGCTTCCATACACCTGCAGATTCAGCTACTTCCTCACACTATGGTCTTTGGCCACGCCCACATGCAGTCCCTCCTTTTAGCCAATCATTAACATCTGCTCTGGAGCCATTTTCCACACATGGAACGAGACACTCCCTGCACTGTAGCACCTCTTCCCAATCTGTAGACCCATCATCCTTGTGCAGCTCCCTCTGTAGGAACCTGAAGTTACTACCATGTAACCGTACCATGTACCAGGAGCAGCCATTTCCACCTCCAGAACATCACAGGGGGGACTCGTGTTTTGTCCGGGGAGCTTAGTTAGTTAATAACTTGACTACTAGAATAATCGTCAGCCTTAAACGTGTGTATTATTCCAAAACAAAGATCATACATATACATAGGAGATCACGGTGCTACGGGACAGACCGTCTGTGTGCCTGATTAAAATTCACCTTGAGACTGCACCGACAGCCCTGCCACCCTCCGAGAGCACGATTGGCTGTTGTTTCTAATGAGCAAAGTGGAAACGAAGGCCGCACACTACTCCATTTCAGAGTGGCCGCATGGGGAGGAACTGCCAAAACGCATCTGGCTGACATTATTCACCTCCCCGAGTCGCAGACAAGACAAGCGCTGACCAGACAGAGCTGGCGAGAAGGAGGGAGCGAGAGGGAAAGAGAAACAGACAGCCGTGGCTTGAGTGCCCTTCATCTACACCAGATAATAGGATACAACTACTTCAGAGTTTCAGAGATTCATAGTGTAATAATAAGAGGGCTGGATTTGTTAGCAGAGCGCTAACATGCACATCAAACCAGCCCCATCACCTCCACTAGCATCTTCACTAAGCAGCGGCATCACTGGATGCCGAGACGGCGCTGTAGGGTTGATAAGCTCATTGGACAAAATATGAGTCACCTGTTACTGAAACTTAGCTACGAGCGTGTACTGCCTCCACGAGCACCAATATCACCACACGGGCTCTTCTGGAAACGACTGATGCACAGTGGGTATGCACTGCAGCCTGGCAGGTCAACCTGACTGGGAATATTCACGATTTCTGGACCAGTCCCGATTGTTACCAGTGTACAGTCCAAAAGCCAGGGTGGGTCATGATCCGGAGGAGCTCGGCGTACTCAGCCTACACAGTACGGTACTGAGCTTTAGTAGGGGAGTAGTGAAGAGAAGTAAACGAAGAACACGGCTCAGCTCGCCTGACCGTCGCTAGTGTGGGAAACTATACCATGAGAAATCCTATTAGCAAAACCACACACCCACCCACCAACTGTAAGTGTATTTACATACACACATATATCACCACTACACAGCACGTACAGAAGTTCAAACACACAAAAACCACAGGGCTCTACGAGCAGATACGCACAAACAAGCGCATGAAGAGGTTCTCACGGCCGTCCCATCAAAACAACCAGAGCTGTTAAAACGAGGCGGGACTTTTACCACTGCAAGCACAGCAGTCATAGCGGCGCTCGACAACACGCACCATACACACACACACACACACACACACACACACCCAGAGACAAACACACACACACACACACATACACACCATACACACACACACACACATACACACACCACACACACACACACACACACCATACACACCATACACACACACACACACACACCCAGAGACAAACACACACACACATACACACCATACACACACACACATACACACACATACACACCATACACACCATACACACACACACACACCCAGAGACAAACACACACACACACACACATACACACCATACACACGCACACACACACATACACACACCACACACACACCACACACACACCACACACCACACACACACCATACACACACACACCCAGAGACAAACACACACACACACACACATACACACCATACACACACACACACACACACACACACACACATACACACACCACACACACACCACACACACACCACACACCACACACACACCATACACACACAAACACACACACACCACACACACACACACCACACACAGAGACAAACACACACACACCACACACACACACACACACACAGAGACAAACACACACACACACACACACACACACACACACACACACACACACAAACACACACACACACACACACACACACACA
>JAMWET010000417.1:60000-71357 GCA_024036415.1 Prochilodus magdalenae
TATAACACATTTTGAAGAGATCAAATAAAATAAAATAAAATAATGTATTTATATGTATATTATAATAATATAACACATTTAAAGAGATCAAATAAAATATAACAAAATTAAAAATAAATTTTAATTTTCAGAAATAACCTGGGCTTGTTCAGACACCCTGCTCTTCATAAAGTTTCAGAAATCAGTTAAACTGATCAGGCCCTGACTGACTTGGTCAAGCAGGCCAAGAGCCATCGTCAGGAACCTTCAACAACCGGCCGAAACTCACTGAGACAGAGGAACACTATAAATAGAAATCTGAGCACTTCCAGCTAGTACTTTACACCGTCCTCGCCTCAGTAGGAAAGACTGATATGTGTCATGGCAAGGCTGAGAGGACTCTCCGAGAGAACGGCTCACATGTAGACCAGAAAGCCCAAACAAAACCCTCACATGCCAGTAAACAGCCCGCAGGCAGGTGGTGCCCCCTTCCACTGCGCAGCTCTGCGTGCACGAGCATCAGACCTCATCACGAGCATCAGAGCAGCACAACTGATCTAGATAAGCCAGCAGGGTTTAACAGACTCATGGCCACGGTCAGTCGAGATGTGCTAGTACAACAAACAGCAGCAGCCTCTGACGACAAGAACACCTTGCCAGGTAACTGCTGGAGGTGGACCTGCTACGCTTTGGGCTCGTGCAGCACAGGGAACACTGCACCGGGAGGAGGATGGAACACCAGCACACTCTGGAAGCACATGTGAGGCAGTCAGGCTGAAGCTGAAAAGAGATCAGCTTCTACAACAGGAGGACCCAAACAGACTACCGAGAGGAAGCTTCAGGACTGGCCTTCACTGTCCCCTGGCTGCTCATATCTTCATATCTGTGGTTAGATCTCAAACGCACTTTCAGATCAGGAGGAAGGAAGAGTAGGTGGTGTGCTACCTGCTACAGGAGGTGTTAGTACTCACTGGCTCAGAGGGGGGCCCAAACTTATGCACATTCATGGCACATTACCACTATTATTAATACTTACAAATATTTTATTATTATCATCTACAGTTCAGGTTAGTCAGATATGAACTACACTCACTCACAAGTGTCATGTGATGTCAGTGTGTAGACTGACGATGAAGGGGTGTTCCCTCAGGGGACGGCCTGGGAACGCCCACACCTGTATAAGCTGTGAGGTGTTACCTGGTGAGTGAGGCTGAACACTGCCCAGTGTGCTCAGGGCAAGGAGACGGGAATGATCGGAGTCTGAACGAGGCAGGACAGTGGGGGCCAGACAGATGGGACATTCCATTTAGAAGTTGTGTGGGAATTTAACATTCCTAAATCCACAGTGTCAGGTGTGTACCGGGAATACATCATAGACAGCCTTACCACACACAGTGGACAGCGCAGTGACCGCCCACGGGTGAAACCCCATCCACCTTCAGACCCCACACGCATATCCTGCAGGTCAGTGCAGCGCTCTGCAGAAGACCCACCAGAGTGTCTCCGTTAACCCCACCACACCGGACACAGCGCCACACCTGGGCTCGTCCATACTGGTGTGGGGTGTGTCCTCAGGCATGGGTTGGGTCCACAGGTCTAAAGCTTCCTCTCGGTGGTCTATGGAGTCAGCTTCAGCCGGACTGCATCACATGTGCTTCCAGAATCTGCTGGTGTCTGGTCTACTGGTCATTGACCGGTGCTGCTATGTTTCACTGCTTGGTGACCGTTTGCAGCCCTTCATGGACTTCGTGTCCCCCACAGTGATGGGATACTCCAGCGGGATGGTGCACCATGCCATCGAGTCCACGCTGTCCGGAACTGGTTCGAGGGGCATTCTGGAGAGGTCTGATGGGTTATGTGGCTGCACGTTTGCCCAACACGGGTCCAACTGAGGTATTCTACTATCTTGCCCATTTCAGACTGGCCAGTGCTCAACCTCACTCACAAGATGACACCTCGTAGCCCAGGGTGCCCAAATTTTAACACAGAGGACTTTACAACTACCATATGTATCTATGTGTGTGTGTGTGTGTGTGTGTGTGTGTGTGTGTGTGTGTGTATGTGTGTGTATGTGTGTGTGTGTGTGTGCGAGTGTGTGTGTGTGTGTGTACACATGTGTTTGTGAGTGTGTGCAGTGTGAGTGTGTGTGTGTGAGTGTGTGTGTGTGTATGTGTGTGAGTGTGTGTGTGTGTGAGTGTGTGTGTGTGTGTACATGTGTGTGTGTGTGTGTGTGTGTGTGTGTGTGTGTGTGTGTGTGTGTGTGTGTGTGTGAGTGTGTGTGTGTATGTGTATGTGTGTGTGTGTGTGTGTGTGTGTGTGTGTATCTATGTGTGTGAGTGTGTGTGTGTGTGTGTGTGTGTGTGTGTGTGTGTATCTATGTGTGTGTGTGTGTGTGTGTCTGTGTGTGTGTGTGTGTGTGTGTATCTATGTGTGTGAGTGTGTGTGTGTCTGTGTGTGGGTGTGTGTGTCTGTGTGTGTGTGTGTGTGTGTGTGTGTACGTGTGTGTGTGCAGTGTGTGTGTATGTGTGTGTGTGTGTGTGTGTGTGTGTGTGTGTGTGTGCACCCTTACCTGTGTCCTGTCTGAACTGGTGCATGGACTGCAGGTCTATGACGTAGGGTGCCAGCTGGGGGTCCACTTGTCCCAGAATGACAGTCCCCCGTGCGTCGCCCTTCTGGATGTTCTCGATGTGGTGGCACACGGCCGCACTGTACGGTCTCCAGCGCCCATGTTCGTTCAGCCACTCCCACACCACCACACGGGCCATGCTCTGAGAGGGGTACCCCAGTCCCCCTCCGACTGACACCATCACTCCTGCTCCAGGCCGAGCCATTCCTACCCCTCCACACCACCGGGAGCGGTATAGACCTTTTCCCGCAACAATGGAGAAGATGAAGGAGAGGTTCCTGGGGGGCGGCGTTCCAGGCCGGGACAGAAACTACCTTCCTAGGTTCTTCTGATGCTGTCAGACTTGAAGTATCTGTACACACAGGAAGTGAACTACATTGTTCAGACCGTCAGGGTCCACGGGTTCAGCGCCTGGAGCGCTCTCTGATGAACAGATAATGGCCAGTCTCTTCTCTTCACGTTCAGAGTCTGTGGAGACAGTCCAGAGCCGACACACAAGAACCCGTGTTCTGTCCTGGTGGATCAGCCATGGCCACTGCAGCGGCCGTGCAGCTCAGACTCGTACACAGGGGGGATCCTCCACTGAGCCTGTCACTCAGTCCACAGGTCACACCACTTCGGCCACGTTATCAGTCTACAGGTCCAACAGGAAGTGGACAGTCTTTGAGGACGATGACGGTATTTCCTGCTTGTGGTGTCCGGACTCTACGGATGACCTTCGGCAGTTCTGGTTCTGGTTCTGTGGATAGAGAACAACGGAACAATTACAACACAATAAATATGGTGCGGTAAACGGTAAACGGTAAAGCCAGCCATAACTGAACTAGCGGCAGGTGGAGCTGGCCCCTGGATCTAGGCGGGGGCGAGTGATAAAGGGGCGGGTGCAAGAGTGACTAAGAGGTGGGGAGAGAGAGCTAGGAGCAGAGCGGGAGGTCCCTTTGGACTACCCCGTCCTTGTTCTCCTTGATGCAGTGTTGTTCTCCACGGTGACCAGGGGTTACCGCGGTGCAGATCCAGGGGTTCTATTTGCTCCAGCTCACTATCTGGAAGAGTGGTCTATCGGTACTTTGGCATTACTACACCCTGCACGTATCCCTCCGCCCTGATGTAGTATGTAGTAAGTATGCTGTGGGTCAAACTGTCACAGCAGTGACTCCGGCATCAGGCAGCGGATTCCTAATCCTCTGGTATGAAGACGTTCTGTGGGGTGGTCCCGAGCGCTTCAGACGTTCCCCATCCCCCCTGCTGTGAACCATACAGGACAGGTGACCTTCTCTAGAGCGGAGCCTTTAACAGCAAACCACCCCGAAAGACTTTACACCTCCATCACTGATATAGACCATTATAGATAGAACAGAGGAGGAGTTTACCTTTAATACAGAGAGAGAGAGAGAGAGAGAGAGAGAGAGAGAGATAATAGAGAGAGAGAGATAAGAGAGAGAGAGAGAGAGAGAGAGAGAGAGAGAGAGAGAGAGAGAATAGAGAGAGAGAGAGAGAGAGAGAGAGAGAGAGAGAATAGAGAGAGAGAGAGATAAGAGAGAGAGAGAGTGAGAGAGATAATAGAGAGAGAGAGAGAGAGGGAGAGAGAGAATAGAGAGAGAGAGAGAGAGAGAATAGAGAGAGAGAGAGATAAGAGAGAGAGAGAGAGAGAGTGAGAGAGTGAGAGAGATAAGAGAGAGATGAGAGAGAGAGATAAGAGAGAGAGAGAGAGAGAGTGAGAGAGTGAGAGAGATAAGAGAGAGATGAGAGAGAGAGAGAGAGAGAGAGAGAGAGAGAGAGAGAGAGAGAGAGAGAGATAATAGAGAGAGAGAGAGAGGGAGAGAGAGAGATAGAGATAATAGAGAGAGACAGTGTCCTGAATAACAAAGATCAAAGAGCTGAGATGTACAGATCCAATGTGTGTGACTGTGTATATATGTGAGAGTGAGTGTGCATGTGTGTGTGTGTATGCGAGGGTATACATATATATATATATATATATGCGTGTATATGCATATGTGTGTGTGTGTATGTGTATGTGCGTGTGTTAGAGTGTGTGTGTGTTAGAGTGTGTGTGTATGTATGTGTATAAGAGTGTGTGTGTGTTAGAGTGTGTGTGTATGTATGTGTATAAGAGTGTGTGTGTGTGTGTGTGTGTGTGTGTGGTTAAGCTGAGCCCTGTGATGCGCTCCGGGGGAAATCATGATTAAGCGCTGCTCGGACGGACGGTCGGACGGTTCCGCTGTTCCGCCCGCGTTACGCAGATCGACCAGATCCCACAGCCGATCGGCCGGCCTCGTTTCGAGGTCACCACGCATGAAGCAGATTCCCCCGCTCTGTAATCCTGCGGTTCCGCCTCAGATCCAGTCAGCGGAGCTACCACCACCCTGACGGAGCACAGAGGAGCGGGGTTCTGGTTACCAGCAAGTCCCGCGACATTCTGTAGCTACATCTGGAGCTGGTTGTGTTTGTGTGGTGCGTTGGCTCGGAGATCCGGCGCTCGCTCAGATATCACAGCTCACGTACCGCAGCTCCGCCCCTGCTCTCGCCTCCCAGGTTGGCAGCAGGACTCCTCGCTCTTCCTCCTGTTCTAAGGAGAACAGCGTCGCCGCCACAGCGCCACTGTTTGGAAATGCTCCCTCTCCCAGGATGTGGATCATCCCTGGCCCAGAGGTGTTCAAATCGCTCAGCCGGTTTGCCAGATATAAACCAAACCAGGCACGGCGTTAACGTCCCCGCTGCGCAGAGCGGAGCGGGAGCCGTCCGCACCTCCTCCGGGGTATACGAAGCAGCTGCGGGCCCGAGATAAATAGCATCCCCGCCGCGGGCTCCAGGCTGGACCGAAGAAACGAAATCATCCAGCCGAACCTTTCAGGGTCACTACCGCCTACAGATATCATAAAGAGCTCCGCTCACCTTGCGAGGCCATCGGGGGGGAGATCACCACACCGTGTCCACCTGTGAACGACAGGCTTCAGGTTCGCGCGCAGGCCCCGATATTGGTGTTCAGAAAAGGCTCGCCGCAGCCAACGCTTCCCACTAACCAATCCGAAACGAAGCCCCTCGTATGTGTGTCCACTGCGCGGAGGACTGGAATTGTGGACAGGCGGTCACCAGGGAGATATAGTCCTGCGTCTCGTAGTGCGTGACAGGGGGGGGCGCGCTTCCGATTCCCGTTAGCCTCTGTGCCGCCGTGTCGGCTAGCGAGGCTGTTGCTTCAGGCTCTGCACATCACAAGCGCTGTAATGACTTCACCCACCCGAATCACGAAAGCCCCGCCCCCTTCGTGCACTGCATCGATTGGACAGGAGCCTGTGTGTTGTATGAAGGGTCAGCCAATACCCGCTTGCAGGAGCAGACACGAAGCTAGAAGCCAATGGCAGCGCAAGAGATGGCGGGAGACCATGTCCGGAAATACGGGGTTGCGTCTCGCCAGCGCGTGTGAAATGAACCGATTACTAACCGAGAACAGAACATCCCTATTACACGCGGGTTTCCCACGCGGAAACGAGTTCACACGCTTACCCAGCATTTCAAGCGCCACTATCTTCTTCCCTGTTCCACCACAGCGCGGGAGGAAGACCATGGAGACCGAACACAGCCAGTGGAGGAAACAAAGGCCTGTATAGTCATAGATATGAATTACTATCTCATAGATATGGGATCCCTATTATCTCATAGATACGACTTAATATTCTCATAGATATGACTCATATCTCAGATAATAACTTCATTATATCATAGATCTCACGTTATCTGATAAATATGACTTAATATCTCATAGATCATGACTGCTATCCTCATAGATATGACTTAATATCTATAGATATGACTTAATATTACCTCATAGATATTGACTTAATATCCTTATAGATATGGACCTTAATATACTCATAAATATCACTTAATATCTCTATAGATATGAACCTAATATCTCATAGATATAACTATCCTCATAGATATGGACTTAAATCTCATAGATCGACTAATATCTCCAGAGACTTGACTATTAGTCATGACCATTAGTATTCATAATTTTAGGCTAGTATCCGATGAGATTCATAAGTCATGGATTATTAATTATTATTCATTGGTGTGTGTTAATTGATATGTGTATAACTATAATATCTCATTAATAATTATGATATATTAATGATTCTAAAATAGATTAATGCATACTTCTGAGATCATAAGTAATCTATGAGATATTAAGTACATCTATAATATATTCAGTGATATCTATGAGATATTAGTCATATTTATAAGTTTATTGTGATTTGCCTATGAGATAATAAGTAATCATCTATAGATATTAAGTAATATCTGAGATATTAAGCCTATCTATGGATAATAAGGTCATATCTCTGAAATATTAAGTCAGATTTAAGGCATAAATTAGGTCAGATCCTATGAGATACTAATTCATATCTATCAGATCAGTCAGATTTACTTGATGTGAGTCAGTCATGACATGCTATGTCATAACTGTCACGCTAAGTCATGGATTAAATCTAAGTAAGTCATAAATCATGAGATACTAATATTCATGAGATAATAAGGACTCTGTCCAACCACATGATGCTAACTCAAACTGTATGATGCTAAGTCTCATTTTGCCAATACTGTAATACATATTTATGAGATACTAAGTCTAGATGTATAAATTCTAGGTCCATCCAGAGATGCCCATTCAGCCATTTAGAGGAAATAAGGCCTCTCGTAGAGATGACTTATTATCTCATAACACCATTAGTATCTTATCATTGACTAGCATGGCAAAATTCTGACTTATGCCTTAAATAATTATTTATAATTATTAATATCTCCATAATTAAAGCTTACCATGGTCTTAGGATACTAAACCATTAATGATGAGATATAAGTTATAATTATGAGATATTAATTAATTATACAAATAATGGATTAAGGCATAATCATAATTTTTCATTCTTAAGTCAATGATGAGATGCTAAGTCTCTTACTTATGAGAACGTATGTCATAATTATGTAGCATGCTTAATATTATGAAACGCTAAGCCCATATACAACAATGATTCAAAACTCAACTGTAGATGCTTGCTCGGCACTATATTATGCAAATGCTAATTCATAAATTACGTGTTGATGTTAAGTCATAGTTACAAGATACTTTTAGTATACATTACGAGATCGTACAGACCTTGCGAAGTCAAAATCGTTTTGAGATGCCTGTATGGAGACATTTTACTCTTTAAGGGGGGGTATGGGCCTTTCCATAAAACCCCCCCAGATCATATTACCCTACATATTAACATGCAGTGGCGAGGAAATTGTAAGTGTAGATCAACCGCAGTCAGTTACATGGAGGCACCTGTGAGCTACCTAAGAGGATGAGCTGGACCCCTGTATCTGCTTCAAGCCAGTCTCATCTGTTTAACCCTGTACTACAGGAAACTAAATGTTCTTAATGTGTTTTATATTTCATAAAACTTACCAGCATATAGACTGATCCCAGACTCGAGAAACCATATCTCCTGGGACAATAACTTTCCCAGTCATTCCCAGGCTCAGGACGGCATCTCTGATCAGAAGCAGCTCTTTTGGGGGGCAGTCGTTGGTCGGGAGTGTAGGGAACCCGCCTGGCAAAACCGAAGGGTCAACCCACAGTAATGACTGAAGTGCTTGTGAGCATGGACACTCTAAACACCCCAATATGTCCTCCCCGGGCGGCGTGGATAGGTCTGCATACCGCTTCAGGCAAAAGGGTTGCTCACTTGCCCCTCTCTACTGTGTTACTGTTGCTCCAATCATTGATGGGTTCCAAGCAAGAGAGAACAAAGTGCTCCGTCACTATTACAAATGAGCAAATAATGGGATCTAGACTTCAGGTACTTCAGGGAAATGATTGGCCCACCTAATTTCTAATCCAGGTGACACGGGTCTTAGACTTGCATTTATTAAAGGAAAAGAGGAGAAACCTAAAAACCAGGCCGACAAGCAAACGACCGACCGTGCGTAACAGAGCAACAACCACACCATGAGGGTCAAGTGGCAACTGTGCATAGAGGCTCTTCACTGAGACGCAGAGGGTCTCAGAAAATCCTGCGATTGAAGGGTCCTGAAGACCGACAGGGAGTGTTCTTCAATGTAGAGTAAATTCTACCACCACCACGTATGAAGCATCTTCCTACAGCTGGCCACCCAGACCACACCCACCTGTCCCAAAACAGAAGCAGCACATGAGCTATGACGGTGCCGGAGCATCTGAATGTCCCTATAACAGATCTCCTCGTTGTGGAGACTGGAGAACCAATCATGTAGGACAATCATCTGTGCAGAACCCTCCCCAGTAGGGCAGACGGAAGAAAGCCTCAAGCTAGAGACGAACGACAGCTAACATGAGCCCCTACAGACTACGCCAGCAGCGAGGAGCAGGCTGAGGAAACCAGAGTTGAGGGGCTCCATCTGGAGGAAAACCAGGCACCACCTGTAATCTAGTTTTATTCATCCATGAATACACGTTACAGTGTTGTTCTCTAGCAGGCAGGGACCGGAAGGCTTGTGCACGGACCTGAGGGAAGGATGGGACATGTTAGGAATACAGTAAGCATGTGAGCAAGACTACTAAAGGGGCTCCCTCCGTCGAGGTTCAGAAAATACTCCACCCAGAGTGAATCTCAACGCAGGAATGAAGATTGTGAGTATGTTTTAACATCGGAGCAGTTGGGGGTTTAGGCGGTTTTGCTCAAGGGAACTTCAGTAACCCTTTCCACCCAACGGTGGGAAACAGGATCCGTTTCCGGGATCTGCAATCTGATTTTAAAGCGTTCATGTGCATTTATTTCCACTGAAAATAAATCAGTTCAAGAACCTGAAACGTTCCTCACAACTGGTAACCCAACCAATTGAGGATGGCTCTTCGGTACCAACCATAACCAATCCGCGGGCGTCATTTGTTTAAGGAAGGAAGAAGGCCACAAGGCGGCCCCTAGTGTCTGCTGGAGAAACGTTTCTACGTCTTCGTATCTCCAGGGTTGATCGTGTTGCTTTCCGGATATAAACCAGACATCTGGGGAATACAAGCCCCAAACACTTCCAGGTCATCTATATGCTCCGCCATCTTGGTATGCTTGTTACTAGCGCTGTGCAGCGCCCCTGTTGAGGCTGGATGCTTATCCTTGATGTTCCTTGGTTCCAATAAAAGTCAGATGGAGGCGGGTGCCTAAATAGCATCAAGCGGCTACGAAGGACTGAAAGGAATCCAGAGAATGAGCCTGAGTTCTTTTGTAGTAATACAGTCATGTATTACGGTTTAGGAAATCAACCAGCAACCTCCTGTCAATGGATGGCTCCTTAACCTTGCGGCCCTCGCCGGTCCCTGGATGCTACTTGGCGTTTTAGTTCATTAAAGTCTTTGGGTATAAGTCTTCTCTGAGAGATCAAAGGGCAAACCCCTTCCCAACACAGAAATACCAACCGATGAGTGGCCTCAGGGGAGGTCTGTACAGGCCATGAGGCCCAGCTAGAGCCTGGAGTTAATCGTACTGACCCTCTCTAAAGAGGTCTGGAAACGGTGGTACACGACATGTCTTACCATCCAACTGAGAGAGCTCGAGAGGCTCTTGCAGCAAGGAATGGGCGAGTGATCCCAAACTCCAGGTATCTTGGTGCCAAGAAAGAACATAAGCCTGGCACTTAAAAGCGCTGGGTTGAAAGCAACACATTTAAAACAACATGGCTCATAATGCGGGGACACATTGGACATTGCTCGTTCATTTGACCCGGGAAATATGATCAACTTAAAACTTCTGTCCACATTAGCTGGAAACTCCTGGCTTAATTTACCGTAAGATATGGATATTACATATGCTGCTGTACAGCATAAAAGAAGATAACGGTAAAACGATAGATGCAATAGGTATTGAGCTATCACATACAGAAGTCGTCTCTCAGGTATGGCGTCGGGCCGCGTGTTCGCTAACCCAACACGTCAGACGTCTCGGTATGGAAGCTGTAGAGGTCCTAATGGAGTCTGTGATAATCCATCCATGCAGCTTGAACATTTACCCACACAGTGCTGCAGATGGTGCGTTAGGGGTGGAGTGACACACAGGACTCTGGGACACATTGGACAAACACACAGTTCATCTTGGTGCTGACACGGTGCCTCCACACACGGATTCGTTGGGCGTCTCCACCAAGATCTAAAGCGGGACTCGTCATGAAGATGACCCGCTGCCATTCTGAGTCACTCCATGACCGTCGGTACGACAACAACTGCAGTCTTTGGTGACGGTGACGTGTGGGTGTTAAGGACGTCGTGGTAACGGTCTGTGTGCAGTAGTCCTTGCGTGGTGCAAGCCGTCTGTGATGGTGCTGCACTAACAGGATGATCATGGAGGACAACACTGCTCGCTGGATGTCTGTAATGGGATGGTGGTCAGTGAGGTACAGAGAGAAGACCTGGTCCATCATTAGCATGTCTCACCGTGTTTCAACCCACACATTCCTGTCTGTTTGCATTCCCTCTCGGTCAGCTGTTTGAGGGAGTATTATTTCCGATGGAAGGAGTATTTGCTCCGCTACTTTGAGTGGTTTAAGCTTTAGCTCGTCCGGGTGACCATGAGGACCGGTTTAAAGACTTGGCCCAGGACCACGTAGCATTCCTGCAGCGTAAGCTGCTGCTAAAAAAGTAAAAGTAACAGCAAAGCAAAAATTGATTTTGGCTTTATGATCGTGAGTGTAAGTAGGCACCAGTGACTGATTGTTCAACTAGTCAATACATGAAGAACCA
>JAMWET010000418.1:0-52500 GCA_024036415.1 Prochilodus magdalenae
GGAGGGGGGAGAGTGATAATGATATGAGGGGGTGGGGGAGGGGGAGAGGGGAGGAAAAAATATATAGGTGAAAAAGAAAATGAAAAGGGGGACAAAGTGAAGATTAAAAGAGAATAATATAGAAAAGAAGGATAAGAAATTGAAGTGATTGTTGTGACATGAGTGGAAAATTAATTGTGTGAAAGGGATGGGAGGAGGAGCACTGGGAGAGAAGGTTGTAGGTGTGGCCACGGGGCATGAGGGATATAACGGCAAAGAGACAACTTGTAAGAGACTCTTGGGACAATCAACAGTTACGGGTCTTTGGCCGGGTCTGGGGCATTAGGTTGCAATTGGGGAACGGCAGGATCCATGGACTGCGGCTAGGAATGATCCAGGCAATTACACGTTGCCTCTGACGGAACTTCCAAAACTTGGCTGCTTCATTATAACCAGCGGGAAGAATTACCAGGATGGCGGTTTCGCCAAGCTGACGCGGACAGAAGGAGGCCTATATGACATGTTTAGCCTGTAAAAATAGTCTAAGAGGTGAGAAGTGAAGTTGTTGGCAAGTTCTCTAGATTTCTTTTCTACAAGGTTAACACAAGACATGTACATAGTGTCCACACTTCCAACAACCAAGTTCAGGATTTGAACCTCATCGACACATGTGTCCCAATGGCGGTAGTAAGGTGTCCCATACGAAGGGACCACCAGTCTCTTCCAATTGGTTGTTGTATCACTAAATCACCAATGCACAAGGAAACTCCCCTGGGGGGTAGATCATCAGCTCAACCCCTGAAGGGTTCGCGTACCATGCACAAAGTCGTGTTGCTATGAACACGAGTCCTGGCTGGTCAGACAACCACATTCTGCACCGTTTCGCCAAACCAGGAGGGCCACCGGAGATTCCTGCACCATGATCGCCTTTGTTGAAGGTGACCTGGTTGTAACAGTCTTTCGTGTCGAAGGGAGTATGGCGTCCATCGAATAGTCAATGGGGCCTCATTTTCTTGCTTGCTTCGATAACTCTAGGGTCCACCATATACTGACGCACCACTGCGTACATACATCAAGAGCACGATTTTTCCAGAACTAGAAGTGCGGTTTTTTCAATGAAAAGACATTCATATTTTGGTGTTTGCCTGCAAGTGTCAAGGTAATGTTTTCCTGAGAGCAATTTGTAAGTGTCGTCCAACCTTTTTTAAAAGAAGCGTGCTTGCTTCTAAGTCAGTTGTCAGCCAAACATACACATGGGCACACCACATCAGGCTTAATCATGTTCTGGCGTAATCGCTCCAGGACAATGTGTTTGGTGTGGTGGTCTACCCTGGTTGTGACTCTCACGGTAGAGAAGGAGTCCATCCCCTTCATTGGCTGACTAGGGGGAAAAACTTGTTGCGAGCTAGGAGCTCTCTTAATTGTTCCTCATGTCCTAACCGGTGACTGTCATCTGATTAGCCGTGATAGCTCCTTTCACAGCGGTAAGTTACAGATCAGACGAGAAGCGAGTGTTCTCTGTTAAAACTTACTCAATCAGCTGAGAGATAAAGCCATAGAGAAAAACCCTCATTTAGTTTAGCAATACCACTATCTCAACGAGAAAAAGGTTTCCAAAATCTATTACATCAATTTATCCCCCAGAACATTAAAAGCATTTTAAGTTATCCATTGACATACTTTTCCACACCAGTTCATCCCTATCATAACGGCATTCCACCCTTTTAACACTTTCTGTATGTGTCTAAATGCATTCCATAGTACGACGTACTTGTGACCACTCAAATCTAACCAATGAATAAATCCTAAGTCTCTCCTACTTCGTTCTGTCATAGACTACGCTTTAACTCAGTCGTACTGGGGAGTCACTTTTTACGGCCGAAGTGATTCAAACCCACGAATGCGAGCCTAACGTTTTGGCCATCCATCTGTGAGCGCTATTTCCTTTTAGGGGAAATCCTAACCAGCCAAGTCGGTATGACTCGTGGGTAACGCAGGCGGCACGTACTGGACGTTGCATTTACCTCTCCTCTATCTCTGTTTCTTAATCTACAAAGGGTTTTTCGGTAGACTCGAACGGCCTACTGGGTCAGACTCCTTCTAGCAATAGGTGTCGAATCTAATACCGGCACAGTCGTACTGACCCTTCCCCCGACTCCTCTATGTTTTTCCTGAATTCTCCCAGAGATACTGCTAACAACCCTAATGGTAAAACACAAACACTCCTTACCCTACCAAAGAACAACAGTGCTCATGTGGGGGGGATTAGAAGAAGCACCTTCGAGGGCCTTCCACAGTGCCCAACTAACGTCTACCAATGTATATCTACCACATATGCTTACACCAGTTACAAGGTCCACCGTGCACCCCCGCAGCTAACTGGTAATTAAGCCTTAGTACTTCCCTCTATGTTTCTAATCTACAGCCGAACTGCCTCACTCCTCTATGTTTCCAATCCAGTCCTACTGACCCTCACGCCTCTATGTTTCTAATTACAGCCGTACTGACCCTCACTCCTGCTATGTTTCTATCTACAGCCGACTGACTCTACTCCTCTTATGTGTCTATGCATACTACTCCTCTATGTTTTCTAATCTACAGCGTAGCTGACCCTCACTCCTCTATGTTTAGTCTAATCTAGCAGCCGTGACCTGACCCTGCAATCCTCTAAGTGTCTAATCTACAGCCGTACTGACCCTCACTCCTCTATGTTTCTAATCTACAGTCGTACTGACCCTCACTCCTCTATGTTTCTAATCTACAGCCGTACTGACCCTCACTCCTCTAAGTGTCTAATCTACAGCCGTACTGACCCTCACTCCTCTATGTTTCTAATCTACAGTCGTACTGACCCTCACTCCTCTATGTTTCTAATCTACAGCCGTACTGACCCTCACTCCTCTATGTTTCTAATCTACAGCCGTACTGACCCTCACTCCTCTATGTGTCTAATCTACAGTCATACTGACCCTCACTCCTCTATGTTTCTAATCTACAGCCGTACTGACCCTCACTCCTCTATGTTTCTAATCTACAGCCGTACTGACCCTCACTCCTCTATGTGTCTAATCTACAGTCATACTGACCCTCACTCCTCTAAGTGTCTAATCTAGAGCCGTACTGACCCTCACTCCTCTATGTGTCTAATCCACAGTCGTACTGACCCTCACTCCTCTATGTGTCTAATCCACAGCCGTACTGACCCTCACTCCTCTCTCTGTCTAATCCACAGTCGTACTGACCCACACTCATCTATGTGTCTAATCCACAGTCGTACTGACCCTCACTCCTCTATGTGTCTAATCCACAGTCGTACTGACCCTCACTCCTCTATGTGTCTAATCTACAGTCATACTGACCCTCACTCCTCTCTCTGTCTAATCCACAGTCGTACTGACCCTCACTTCTGTATGTGTCTAATCCAGTCGTACTGACCCTCACTCCTCTATGTTTCTAATCTACAGTCGTACTGACCTTCACTCCTCTATGTTTCTAATCTACAGTCGTACTGACCCTCACTCCTCTATGTTTCTAATCTACAGTCGTACTGACCCTCACTCCTCTATGTGTCTAATCTACAGTCGTACTGACCCTCACTCCTCTATGTTTCTAATCTACAGTCGTACTGACCCTCACTCCTCTATGTTTCTAATCTACAGTCGTACTGACCCTCACTCCTCTATGTTTCTAATCTACAGTCGTACTGACCCTCACTCCTCTATGTTTCTAATCTACAGTCGTACTGACCCTCACTCCTCTATGTGTCTAATCTACAGTCGTACTGACCCTCACTCCTCTATGTTTCTAATCTACAGCCGCACTGACCCTCACTCCTCTATGTTTCTAATCTACAGTCGTACTGACCCTCACTCCTCTATGTTTCTAATCTACAGCCGTACTGACCCTCACTCCTCTAAGTGTCTAATCTACAGCCGTACTGACCCTCACTCCTCTATGTTTCTAATCTACAGTCGTACTGACACTCACTCCTCTATGTGCTTTCTAATCTAGCAGCCGTCTGACTCCTCTATGTTCCTCTATGTTCACTTCTACATCTAATCAGCTGACCTGACCCTCACTCCTCTATGTGTCTAATCTACAGTCATACTGACCCTCACTCCTCTATGTTTCTAATCTACAGCCGTACTGACCCTCACTCCTCTATGTTTCTAATCTACAGCCGTACTGACCCTCACTCCTCTATGTGTCTAATCTAAGTCCATACCTGACCCCTCACTCCTCTAAGTGTCTAATCTAGAGCCGTACTGACCCTCACTCCTCTATGTGTCTAATCCACAGTCGTACTGACCCTCACTCCTCTATGTGTCTAATCCACAGCCGTACTGACCCTCACTCCTCTCTCTGTCTAATCCACAGTCGTACTGACCCACACTCATCTATGTGTCTAATCCACAGTCGTACTGACCCTCACTCCTCTATGTGTCTAATCCACAGTCGTACTGACCCTCACTCCTCTATGTGTCTAATCTACAGTCATACTGACCCTCACTCCTCTCTCTGTCTAATCCACAGTCGTACTGACCCTCACTTCTGTATGTGTCTAATCCAGTCGTACTGACCCTCACTCCTCTATGTTTCTAATCTACAGTCGTACTGACCTTCACTCCTCTATGTTTCTAATCTACAGTCGTACTGACCCTCACTCCTCTCTCTGTCTAATCCATAGTCCCTGTACTGACCCACACTCATCTTTGTGTCTAATCCACAGTCGTACTGGGGGGGGGGGGGGGGGGGGAAACCCTCACTTCTGTATGTGTCTAATCCAGTCGTACTGACCCTCACTCCTCTATGTCTCTAATCTACAGTCATACTGACCCTCACTCCTCTATGTGTCTAATCTACAGTCATACTGACCCTCACTCCTCTCTCTGTCTAATCCATAGTCGTACTGACCCACACTCATCTTTGTGTCTAATCCACAGTCGTACTGACCCTCACTTCTGTATGTGTCTAATCCACAGTCGTACTGACCCTCACTCCTCTATGTGTCTAATCTACAGTCGTACTGACCCTCACTCCTCTATGTGTCTAATCTACAGTCATACTGACCCTCACTCCTCTATGTGTCTAATCTACAGTCATACTGACCCTCACTCCTCTATGTGTCTAATCTACAGTCATACTGACCCTCACTCCTCTCTCTGTCTAATCCACAGTCGTACTGACCCTCACTTCTGTATGTGTCTAATCCAGTCGTACTGACCCTCACTCCTCTATGTCTCTAATCTACAGTCATACTGACCCTCACTCCTCTATGTGTCCAATCTACAGTCATACTGACCCTCACTCCTCTCTCTGTCTAATCCATAGTCGTACTGACCCACACTCATCTTTGTGTCTAATCCACAGTCGTACTGACCCTCACTTCTGTATGTGTCTAATCCAGTCGTACTGACCCTCACTCCTCTATGTCTCTAATCTACAGTCATACTGACCCTCACTCCTCTATGTGTCTAATCTACAGTCATACTGACCCTCACTCCTCTCTCTGTCTAATCCATAGTCGTACTGACCCACACTCATCTTTGTGTCTAATCCACAGTCGTACTGACCCTCACTTCTGTATGTGTCTAATCCACAGTCGTACTGACCCTCACTCCTCTATGTGTCTAATCTACAGTCATACTGACCCTCACTCCTCTATGTGTCTAATCTACAGTCATACTGACCCTCACTCCTCTATGTGTCTAATCTACAGTCATACTGACCCTCACTCCTCTCTCTGTCTAATCCACAGTCGTACTGACCCTCACTCCTCTCTGTGTCTAATCTACAGTCATACTGACCCTCACTCCTCTATGTGTCTAATACCCTGCATATGTCCCCAGAACGACACAACATTAATGTTTTTGTTGTTTTATTATGAACACATGCTCGGTGTTCAGTCCTAAAGCCCCCTGTAGATGTTTGGTTGTGTGATACTGTTCCAGTTTGTGGTTAGGCAGTAAAGTCACACACTGGGTGTCTGTCCTCTTTTCTGCTCTTCTCTCTTTCTCTCTGTCTCTCTCTATCTGACTCTCTCTCTATCTGACTCTCTCTCTCGGACTCTCTCTCTCTGTCTCTGTGTTTCTCTCTTTCACTGTCTCTGTGTCACTCTCTTTCTCTGACTCTCTCTCTCTTGCTCTCTGTTACTCTCTGTCTCTGACTCTATTTCTCTCTCTCTCTCTCTCTCTCTCTCTCTCTCTCTCTGTCTGTATTTGGAGAGATGGAGTGTGTGTGAGCTGACCTTATCAAACTTTAATTCACTCCAGACTTAATTTTAATAACAAATTATTTTATTCCTTTATCTCTCTCTCTCTCTCTCTCTCTCTCTCTCTCTCTCTCTCTCTCTCTCTCTCGTGTCTATTCTAGGTTTCTGTGTGTTTTCTCTCTCTCTCTCTCTCTCTCTCTCTCTCTGTGTGTATGTATATAATAAATGTTGAGGGGTTATTGGTTGTAGCGTATCGTCATGGCGATGGTAGTAGATGTGTGATGTGTGTGAACCGTGAGATTTTTAGCCAATTAAAATCAAAACTGAAAGGTCAGCGGCTCAGCGAGCCCCTCTGGATTGAGACATTACACTTTACCAGGTGATCCTACGGTCCGTGTGCGGGCATGTGGTGGTGTGTAAGTGGTGTGTAGGTAATCGTGTGGGCTTGTATATGTTTGTGAGTGTGTGTGGATGTATGGGTGTGTGTGGATGTGAGGGTGTACATCGAGGTGTAGGGGTATGGGGGTGTGTGGGGTGTGTTTATGAGGGTGTGTGGGTGTGTGTGGGGGGTGCGGGTGTGTGTTTAGGTGTGTGTGGTTAAAGAAGGAAATACTTGAAACTGATTTTCATGTCTAAATAAATGAAACTGTTTGCATGTTTAATGTCCCCCTCTTTCTTCTCTCTCTCTCTCTCTCTCTCTCTTTCTTTCTTTCTCTCTCTCTCTCTCCTGCTTTCTTTCCTTCTCTCTCTTTCTTTCTTTCTCTCTCTCTTTCTCCCTCTCTCGATCTTTCCTTCTCTCACTCTCTCTTTCTTTCCCCCTCTCTCTCTCTCTCTCTCTCTCTGTGTCTCTCCCTCCCTCTCTCCTTCTCTGTCTCTCTCTGTGTCTCTCTCCCTTTCTTTTCTTCTCGCTTTCCGCCTCTCTGTCTCTCTCTCCCTCTTTCGTTTCTTCTCTGTCTCTCTGTCTTTTTCTCCTTCTTTCCTTCCTTGTTTCTCTTTCTCTGTGTGTGTCTCTCTCTCCCTTCCTCTCTCCTTCTCTCTCTCTTTTGTGAAGGAGGTATAATAGAGTTTTTGATTGTCATTGCTGTATGTCCACTCTGATTTCCAATCTCTCTCTCTTTCTCTCACTCTCTCTCTCTCTCTCTCTCTCTCTCTCTCTCTCTCTCTCTCTCTCTCTTTCTCTCTCTCTCTCTCATAGTGAATAAACATAAGCCCTGGATTGAGACGTCATATCGGGGACTGATCACAGAGAACACGGACGAGGTGCTGCTGGATCCGCCATTAGTGGCTTTGGATAAAGACGCACCTGTACCATACGCAGGTAAATGAGAGAGACAGAGAGAGAGACAGAGAGAGAGAGAGGGAGAGAGAGAGAGGGAGAGAGAGGGAGAGAGAGATAGATAGATAAACAGATAGACATATGGATGGATTGTTGGATGGACAGAGATGATTTGATAGACAAATATATATATTTGAGCCACACACACACGCCTGCACACTCACACACACACTCGTTCCCCACTGAGAGTGAGGAAGTGACCGAGGGGCTTTCTCTTCTCCAGCTGCCGATGACTGGATGTTTTGTTTTTGCCCAGATTTTCGCCTTTGGGTTGCCAGATCCTCTCTGATTCCAGATCCCACAGGGCTCAGTTCAGTTCTCACTCTCTGTTCTTGATGTGTGTCCACACCGTCATACACCTAACACACCAACACAGACACCAGCAGCCAAACTGAACATCACAGCAGGCCTGCCCGCGGCACAGACTCTGTGTGTGTGTGGTACTGGTCAGTTTCACAGTAATGGCAGTATTAAAAGATATTTATCTTTCTTTATCTCCTTTTCTTCACATCCCTCTTTCCTCCTGATGCCTACAGATCCATAGATTGGGAAGAGGTGGTACAGTGCAGGGAATGTCTCGTTCCATGTGTGGGAAACGCTCCAGAGCAGATGTTAATGATTGGCTAAAAGGAGGGACTGCATGTGTGCGTGGCCAAAGACCATAGTGTGAAGGAAGTAGCTGAATCTGCAGGTGTATGGAAGCGTACGGTCGTACGGGTCTACCAGCAGTGGATAAAATCCCAGTCTACAGGGAATTCTCCTCCGAATTTTGCCAGGGAAAGCATCTGCCCAACTGCATAATGCAGAATTCCACAAACACATGCAGTACATGCCTAATCCAATCACAGCTGTTAGTGGTGCTCATGGAGGCGTTACACGCTATAAGCTAAGTTTCAGTGACGGGGCTCACTTTGTTTTTGTTGTCCGATTTATCCCAGTTTTATTTAAAACCACAGAAAATATTTTAATGTATTCGTAAGTATGGCTGATTCGAAACACTGGAGGGCACCAGTGTGCCAACAAACCGTTCATCTTGGTGCTGACCACAGTGCCTCCACACACGGACTCGTTGGGCATCTCCACCAAGACTAAAGCGGGACTCGTCACTGAAGATGACCCGCTGCCATTCTGAGTCACTCCATGACAGTCTGGTACGACACCACTGCAGTCTTTGGTGACGGTGACGTGGTGTTAAGGACAGTCGTGGTAACGGTCTGTGTGCATGTAGTCCTGTGTGGTGCAGCCGTCTGCCGATGGTGCTGCACTAACAGGATGACTCATGGAGGACACCACTGCCCTTTTTTGATGATGATCAGTGTATATTAATAAGAAGCAGCTGCGGGGAAGACTGTATGTGCTGTTTGCTGATTATGATGACTCGCTCTGCAGGGGAAGTTATGATGTCCTCATAGCGCTCATAACGCACGACTGAATTAAAACAAACCCTAATGACGCAAATGTGAGCACATTAAAGCCCATCAGTCAGTTTCGGGGATCGGTGAGCCGGTTTGTGCATGAAGCCCCTTAAAAAACATTTTTATCGTCATCGCTGCCCCCAGTGCGACTCCAGGGGTGGCAGAAGACATGTCCAGCCAATCGCATCCTGCATTCAGTGGCCATCTCTTCCAGTTTGCACCAGCCTCTTCGGTGTAGAATTTCCTCATGTGGTAGGAAATGCCTCGTGTCCTCTGCAGGCCTGGAGCATGTTGAGTTTGTAGGTCATTCTTTTTAGGATCTTTCCAGGTTCTCTGGCATATAGGGTGATAATGGTGTATGGAGGAATCTCCACTGCACTGTCGTACTTGCCTTGCTGGTCCTGCACTTAGCCAGGTGAGCTCATCATCTGCTCCTCTCCAAAAGTCAGGTGTACAACTTTTCTCACTTCTTATTCAGGCTTGAGGTTGGGTGTTGCAGGCAAGGCCAGGTTTGGTCTAGGCTTGTGGTTTGGTGTTGCAGGCCAGGCCAGGTTTGGTTTAGGCTTGTGGTTGGATGTTGCAGTCCAGGCCAGGTTTGGTCTAGGCTTGTGGTTGGGTGTTGCAGGCCAGGTTTGGTCTAGGCTTGTGGTTGGGTGTTGCAGGCCAGGCCAGGCCAGGTTTGGTCTAGGCTTGTGGTTGGGTGTTGCAGGCCAGGCCAGGTTTGGTCTAGGCTTGTGGTGGGTGTTGCAAGCCAGGGCAGGTTTGGTCTAGGCTTGTGGTTGGGTGTTGCAGGCCAGGTTTGGTCTAGGCTTGGCCAGGTTTGGTTTAAGCTTGAGGTTGGGTGTTGCAGGCCAGGCCAGGTTTGGTCTAGGCTTGTGGTTGGGTGTTGCAGGCCAGGCCAGGTTTGGTCTAGGCTTGTGGTTGGGTGTTGCAGGCCAGGCCAGGTTTGGTCTAGGCTTGTGGTTGGGTGTTGCAGGCCAGGCCAGGCCAGGTTTGGTCTAGGCTTGTGGTTGGGTGTTGCAGGCAAGGCCAGGTCAGTTTTGGTCTAGGCTTGTGGTTGGGTGTTGCAGGCCAGGCCAGGTCAGGTTTGGTCTAGGCTTGTGGTTGGGTGTTGCAGGCCAGGCCAGGTCAGGTTTGGTCTAGGCTTGTGGTTGGGTGTTGCAGGCCAGGCCAGGTTTGGTCTAGGCCTTTGGTTGGGTGTTGCAGGCCAGGGCAGGTTTGGTCTAGGCTTGTGGTTGGGTGTTGCAGGCCAGGCCAGGTTTGGTCTAGGCTTGTGGTTGGGTGTTGCAGGCCAGGCCAGGTTTGGTTTAGGCTTGAGGTTGGGTGTTGCAGGCCAGGTTTGGTCTAGGCCTTTGGTTGGGTGTTGCAGGCCAGGCCAGGCCAGGTTTGGTCTAGGCTTGTGGTTGGGTGTTGCAGGCCAGGCCTGGTATGGTCTAGGCTTGTGGTTGGGTGTTGCAGGCCAGGCCAGGCCAGGTTTGGTCTAGGCTTGTGGTTGGGTGTTGCAGGCCAGGCCTGGTATGGTCTAGGCTTGTGGTTGGGTGTTGCAGGCCAGGCCAGGTTTGGTTTGGTCTAGGCTTGTGGTTGGGTGTTGCAGGCCAGGTTTGGTCTAGGCTTGTGGTTGGGGTGTTGCAGGCCAGGCCAGGTTTGGTCTAGGCTTGTGGTTGGGTGTTGCAGGCCAGGTTTGGTCTAGGCCTTTGGTTGGGTGTTGCAGGCCAGGTTTGGTCTAGGCCTTTGGTTGGGTGTTGCAGGCCAGGCCAGGCCTGGTATGGTCTAGGCTTGTGGTTGGGTGTTGCAGGCCAGACCAGGCCAGGTTTGGTCTAGGCTTGTGGTTGGGTGTTGCAGGCCAGACCAGGCCAGGTTTGGTCTAGGCTTGTGGTTGGGTGTTGCAGGCCAGACCAGGCCAGGTTTGGTCTAGGCTTGTGGTTGGGTGTTGCAGGCCAGGCCAGGTTTGGTCTAGGCTTGTGGTTGGGTGTTGCAGGTCAGGCCAGGTTTGGTCTAGGCTTGTGGTTGGGTGTTGCAGGTCAGGCCAGGTTTGGTCTAGGCTTGTGAGTGGGTATCTGTCTGAGCTCATCATCTGTTCCGGCACAGCAGCTGGAGTTAAGATGCAGGTTCTGTTGTGAAGTTTCCCTTTGGACTTTATTTGTGAAGATGCTTGTATCCTCTGTTCATGCAGGCTTTGGACCGTCGTGCCGTGTATCCCTCCCCTTCCCCACTGACATGGCTCATTAGCTCCACTCCTAAAGAAGGTTAATCTCCTCCTAAGTTTGATAAAACATGAATGATTAAAATATCAGCAGTGATGGACTCAGGTGTGCGCTCCCTTTGAAAAGGAAGGCAGGGAGAGGAGAAGACAGCCTTGCCGAGGGGCGGTTTTTAACGAGCACATGGGCCCGAGTCTGCCTGTGCGCGTTTTCCTCTTAATCAATGCAACATGTCAAGAAAGTTCTGACAGAGTAGAAGAAAATTGCTTGGGAAAGTGTTTGTAGGTGCAAAGCATTTAAACACTTCTCCACGACTGTATTAGTTCATTCACTCACTCACTCACTCACTCACTCACTCACTCACTCACTCACTCCTTCAGTAGCAGATACACAGGGAGGGGCAGAAGCCCAGCTGCGTGTGTGTCTACTCCTTCTTCTTCTTCTCTTTCTCCTCTTCCTTCTTCCTCTCCTTCTTCTTCTTTCTCCTTTTACTCCTTCTTCTTTTCCTCCTCCTTGTTTTTCTTCTTCTTCTCCTCCTCCTTATTCCTCTTCTCCATCTCCTTCTTCTTCTTCTTCTTCTTCTTCTTCTCCTCCTTCTCCTTCTCCTTCTCGTTATTCTTCTTCTCCATCTCCTTCTCCTTATTCTTCTTCTTCTTCTCCATCTCCTACTCCTTCTTCTTCTCCTTATCCTTTTTCTTCTTCTTCTTCTTCTCTTTCTCCTTCTCCTTCTTCTTCTTCTCCTTCTTCTTCCTCTCCTCCTCCTCCTTTCTTCTTCTACTCCTTCTTCTTCTTCTCCCCTCATCCTTATTCTCCTTCTTCTTCTCTCCCTCATTCTTCTTCTTCTTTTCATCCTCCTTCTTCATCTACTTCTCCTTTTACTCCTTCCTCTTCTTCTTCTTCTTCTTCTTCTTCTTCTCATCCTACTTCTTCTGTTCCTTCTCCTTATACTCCTTCTTGTTCTCCTTCTCTTGGAATGGTGCCAGTATCTTGTTCGATGGGGATAAATCTTTCAGAAAATCGAGAAACAGAAGAACAATATCAGGTAATAATACTGATGCTGTGGATTGTTTGGAATTGTGCGAATCACTAATTACATAACATATAAATATGCATTATCCTCCACTCCCTCCGTACATGTGTATATTTATACTCATGACATTTGTATTTTTTGAACACTGTCCATAATTGTGCACAGTGTAACCTCACCATCGCTCGCCATGGTTACTCTATATTTATATGCACTTTATATGTAAATAATACCGTGTTTTGCACTAACTGCGTTTCATTGGTTCTGTACCTGTACTTCGCACAACGACCAAGTTTAATCCGATCTGATCTTATCTAGTCTAATCTAGTCTAATATCATCTCATTTTATCTAATCTCATCTCATCTAGTCTAATCTACCCTAATGCCATCTAATCCCATCTAGCCTAATATAATCTCGTCTAGTCTACTATTTTATGTAGTCTAATCTCATCTCATCTAATCTAATCTAGCCTAATCTTATTTTATCTAGTCTTATCTCATTTAGTCTAATCTAGCCTTATCTCATCTAGTCTAATCTAGCCTAAACTTGTCTCATCTAGTCTAATCTATCCTAATCTAATCTCATCTGGTCTAATTGTGACAGTCGTGGGCTGGAGGTTAGGGAACCAGTGACCCTTGTGACCCGAGGGTCGCCGGTTTCCCTGAGCCTACAGTAACGACTGAGGTGCCCTTGAGCAAGGCACCTAACCCCTAACTGCTCCCGGGCGCCGTGGATAGGGCTGCCCACTGCTCCGGGTAAGTGTGCTCACTGCCCCCTAGTGTGTTCACTAGTGAGTGTGTTTGTGGTGTTTTACTTCACAGATGGGTTAAATGCGGAGACTAAATTTCCCCACTGTGGGATCAATAAGGGATTTACATCTTAATCTAATCCTTTCCTTATCTGGTCTAATCTAATCTAATCTAACCTAATTATCTACAAAAACTAAACAGTGGAAAACAACTTTTCCTCATTTTCACCTCATAATTATTAAAGTTTGAGGGTTCAGAATGGTTCTATATAGAACCAGGCATACTTAAAAAAAAAAAAAAAAAACTGTGTGATTCATCTAAAATAGGCAGGGCAGGGTGCTTCCAGGACCGGGGTTAAGAAACACTGGTGTAGGTCGCTTGCCCAGGTAGGGGATGGAACCCCAGTTTACAGCTTGGGAGGCTGAGGTGTTCCCCACTACACTTTACCACCCACCAAGGTCCCACCATCCACCACCTACACTATGCCAGTACCAATAAGCTACCTGCTTCTGTGATCACAGATCTGCCACATCCCGTAAATTGGTCCAAATGAAAGTGCCCTCGCTACAAAATCTCCTATTCCTGGTTTTCCAGGTTAGATGTAGCCGCTGCAGACTGAACACCAAAGCACCCAAATGAAAACGAGCCTGAACACAGTAACACAGTGAGCAGAGGTAGAAATTAAAAACAAGCTATTAATAAACTTGCAGAATGAATTAATTTAGAGCAATAATTAACACGTTCAGCTCTTTACTCACTTCCCGTTCTTTTATTAATTCACTCTTTGCACTCAGCACTGCGATGCAGTTTTGCTTTGAGACACTGCAGCTCTTACAATGCTGCAGTCATGTGTAGAAGTAAGTACACCCCTGCATACACTCACCCAGCACCCTATTAGGGACGCTACACTAGTACTGGACTTGCCCTCCATTTGCTCTCAAACTGCCTCAGTTCTTCATAGCACGGACTCCAAGAAACAATCCCTTGGGATTCCGATCCTTGTTGACTTGATTGAAGGTTTCCAGGAGGGCTGTCTTGTTGGGAGTCTCATGGTTTACCACATCCCCATGGTGTTCTACTGGATTCGGATCCAGTGACTTGGAGGATCCCTAAAGAACACTGAACGAACTCTATGCCATGTTCATGAAAAAATGTTGTGACGACATTTGCTTTGAGCGTTGGGTGCTTGATGAGAAGTGTTGAGTGTGTTTGAGGTGTGTATATATATATATATATATAGCTTTGGAAATAAATCAGAGCCTACTCCAGTTTCCTCTTAAATCAGCATCTCCACATGTACAGCCGGTTCTCAGTGAGGAACCAAAGGTTGGGTTCTAGCTTTACTGGCAGATACAGTGAGCGTCTGGTTCATAAGAACAAGGTCCAGCAGCAAACACACAGGACAACACAGCTACAGACTGGCAGAGGGCCCACCCCACTCTCTACTGACCGTGATGAGCGCCACCTCATTCCAATGTCCCTTACGGTGGGTAAGATGACCTCAAGTGACCTCCAGAGAGACTGGCAAGCGGTGGCTGGGGTAAACCGCACAGCGAGCATGGTTCTAAAAACAGGCTTCTGGAGGTCATTAGTGATTTTCTAAATACACAGATCTAATACAATATCTGATCTGGAGTTTGGGAGACATGGTTCCAGTAGTGTAGAGAATCAAACAGAACCAACACAAACCCAGAACCTGTACACCTAAAGACGCTGATCATTCTGAGGTGGTCTTCAGTTTCTCCAGAGCTGTGTATACATATATATATCAAAGAGCATATGAGCTGACAGGCATGTAGGAGCCTTCCTGGATGAAGATGGGGGGAATGAAATATGAGCGAGAGATGGAAATGTATAGTGACAGATGTGGGGGAAGGGGTAGATATAATAAAGTGGAGCTTATTGAGGTTGTAAAGTGGGGTGAGGAAGAGCAGACCCGAGTGCAAACGCAAGAGCAGCAGATAATGGCCTGCTCAGATGAGGTCACTGTTTAAGGGGTTCCCCAGGGTTCGGTTCTGGGGTCTTTTATTAAAGAGCTCCAGCGGTGTGCTTTCTCGGCGATGATAAATTGCAGCGCATCAAATTTGCATCGTGCCAAACAAATAACCTGCTTCAGGTAATATTCCATGTTCCATAGGACATGAATATGAATCTGCAGGCGAAGGTGTTTAATGATTCAAGGCGAACAGTAAGAATTAACTGGCATCTGAAAGATCGCCGTGTGAGCGTGAGCGATGGCGTGGGGTGCGTATGTTAGTTTTAGGATAATTACAAACAGGTTATAGAATCGTATGGAATCAATAATTCATGTGTGCGGTATTGCAGTGTGGTGCAGATTAGATTAATCTGGTAAATTGTTTCTCATAACGCTTAATTAATGACGTGCGTTGAATGCTGTTCGATGTAGCTCCGTGTAGTATATCATCCAGGTTCGAACGAGACCATGAATTTCCAGTATGGCTTGTTTTTATAATGGGGTGGCAACAAAAGCACGGCAAAAACTGTATTAGATAATAACAGTGATATGAATTATTAAATTACATAATTAATAAAATTATGGATTAACTTCCACTCACACTGGACATACGTTTATTTATACCTGTAACAACTGGTTTTTCAAACACTGTCCAAAACCTTACCACCGCCTGCCATGGGTTCTCTTATGCACTTGTACATAATATATATAATTATAATACCATATTTTTCACAATGACAACATTTTATCTGATCTAATCTAATTTGATCAGATCTGAAGTAATTATTCTTACAAACTGAACAGTACTGTAGTTTTCACAATGACAAAGTTTAATCTGATCTAATCGAATGTAATCTAATGTAATCTGAGCTAATCTAATCTAATTTGATTGGATCTAAACTAATTATCCCTAATCTGTGAACAGTAGTATTGTTCCAACAATGGCAAAGTTTAGTCTGAACTAATCTAATCTAATTTGATCAGAGTACTGTAGTTTTCACAATGATAAAGTTTAATCTGACCTAATCTAATGTAATCTGAGCTAATCTAATGTAATTTGATTGGATCTAAACTAATTATCCCTAATCTGTGAACAGTAGTATTGTTTTCACAATGGCAAAGTTTAGTCTGAACTAATCTAATCTAATTTGATCAGAGTACTGTAGTTTTCACAATGAAAATCTTAATCTGATCTGATCTAATGTAATCTAAGATGATTTAATGTAATCTGAGCGAATCTAATCTACTTTGATTGGCTCTAAACTAATTATCCCTAATCTGTGAACAGTAGTATTGTTTTCACAATGACAAAGTTTAATCTGATCTAATCTAATGTAATCTAACGTGATCTAATCTGATTTTATCTAATCTAATCTGATTTAATCTAATTTCATCAGATCTGAACTAATTATGCCTTAATTAAGGAAGCACAATTACACATGTGCTGTCTTCAGAACCACGAGTAAAGAGGAATATGAATCATGTTCCTCAAATATAAAGCCTGAAAGAAGACACGCAGACTGTGGATTTGACAACGCCTTCGTTAAACGGGGTACGGGCTGCTGAAATGACTCTCTGACACTGACAACATGGAGATGACTGAGTAAAAGGAGCTGATGACATATATTAATGGAGATGTAATGTTCTAGATAGTTCTTGACATTTGGCACTAGTTAATAATAAGACCTGAGGACACATATTAATGGAGATGCAATGTTCTAGATAGTCCTTGACATTCGACACGAGTTAATAATAAGACCTGATGATATATTAATGGAGATGTAATGTTCTAGATAGTTCTTGACATTTGGCACTAGTTAATAATAAGACCTGAGGACACATATTAATAGAGATGTAATGTTCTACATAGTTCTTGACATTCGACACTAGTTAATAATAAGACCTGATGATATATTAATGGAGATGTAATGTTCTACATAGTTCTTGACATTCGACACTAGTTAATAATAAGACCTGAGGACACATATTAGAGATGTAATGTTCTAGATAGTTCTTGACATTCGACACTATTTAATAATAAGACCTGAGGTCACATATTAATGGAGATGTAATGCTCTAGATAGTTCTCAGCATTTAGCACTAGTTAATAATAAGACCTGAGGACACATTAATAGAGATGTAATGTAATGTAATGTCAGGATTTGTCAGGATTGAAGGCATTTGAGATCTGAACTGTGTGTGGGGGTTCACAGTTGATCCCACAATTCCTAAATAAATCTATAGTGTATTTTCACTCTTAACTATTAAACTGTGCCATCACATTTTCACATTCACAATATATTGTAATAGCAGGCGTTCTTGAGGCCAAGAAAGGGGTTATGCTAACACTAAAGGTGGGTAGTTAACACTGGATTCGCAAAGAGCAAAAAATAAGGAAAAAAAATTAGCTTGCTAATTTCAGTTTACGTGAGGCCAAGAAATTTTTATGCTAACTCTAACATTAGCTAGCTAACTTTTGGTTTTATTTGAGGTCAAGACAAAAAGTTATGCTAACATTAACATATAGTTAACATCAGAAAGGGGTTATGCTAACACTAAAGGCGGGTAGTTAACAATGGATTTGCAAAAGGCAAAAAAAAAAGTAATGCTAACACTAATGTTAGCTTGCAACATTTGAGTTTACATGAGGCCAAGAAATGTTTTATGCTAACTCTAACATAAGCTAGCTAATTTTTGATTTACTTGAGGTCAAGAAAGGGGTTATGCTAACACTGACGTTAGCTAGCTAACTTTGGGTTTACCTGAGGCCAAGAAAGGGGTTATGCTAACACTGATATTAGCTGCTAACTTTGGGTTTACCTGAGGCCAAGAAGGGGTTATGCTAACACTGATATTAGGTAGCTAACTTTGGGTTTACCTGAGGCAGAGAAAGGTGTTATGCTAACACTGACATTAGCTAGCTAACATTGGGTTTACCTGAGGCCAAGAAAGGTGTTATGCTAACACTGACATTAGCTAGCTAACATTGGGTTTACCTGAGGCTAAGAAAGGGGTTATGCTAACCCTGACATTAGCTAGCTAACTTTGGGTTTACCCAAGGCCAAGAAAGGGGTTATGCTAACACTGACATTAGCTAGCTAACTTTGGGTTTACCTGAGGCCAAGAAAGGGGTTATGCTAACCCTGACATTAGCTAGCTAACTTTGGGTTTACCTGAGGCCAAGAAAGGGGTTATGCTAACCCTGACATTAGCTAGCTAGGTTTGGGTTTACCCAAGGCCAAGAAAGGGGTTATGCTAACCCTGACATTAGCTAGCTAACTTTGGGTTTAACCTTCAGATGCGACTGTAACTGCAGCTAATAGGTTAACTCTGTAATGCAATACCGTCTAATCTGGATCTACAGAACCCCTCGCCGTCCCTCTCTGCGGCTCCTCCGGACCTTTCAGGCTCTAATCACTGTGATTTAAAACTACGCTAGCTCTAAATATAGCCCAGCGTGTCCACTCATCCTCGGAGAGCTCTTGCCTTTAGCCCGCCGCTCACAGTAAATGCGTCGGCTCCTGTAAAACCCCCTGACCACAGGAGCCTGATGAGAGCTTATTTAAAGGGGTCAGGTGAGCTCTGCGGACGAGTGCTTTCACTCCTCTTTATATCCCTCCTTTATTGATTCCCTGCAGTGGCTTTTTCGCAGGGGCACTTAAGGCTCCATCGGCCGCCGTCTGAGGGATTGGCTCTTAGAGGCCAACACTCAGAGGGGAGAGCGAGAGAGAGGAAAGAAGGAAGTTGAACGAGAAAAAGTGAAGAAAGGAGCCAGAAAGTGATGGACGAGAGAGGGGGACGGAGAGAGGAGAAGGAGGAGAGAGACAAAGTGCTAGAGGGAGAAAGTGAAAGAGAGAGAAAGAAAGAAGGAGAAAAGGGTAGGACGTAGAACAGAGAGACAAGTGGGGGAAAGAGAAAATGAGAGTGAGAGAGAGAGATGATGATGAGGCCAAAAGAGACGGGATGAGAGGGACAAAGTAAAGAAAAGAGAGAGAGGGAGAAATGGAGGGAGAGAAAGAGAGATGGAGAGAAAGGGAGCAGAGATAGACAGAAGAGAGGGGAGAGAGAAAGAAGAGGGAGGACAGAGGAGAGATAGAGAGGAGGAGGGCAGAGAGGGGAGAGAGAAAAAAGAGGGGGGGAGAGAAGAGGTGAGGGGGCAGAGATGAGAGAGAGAGAGATAAGGCAAAATACAGGACGAGAGAGAAGAGGGTGGGCAGAAAGGGGAAAGAGAGAAAAAGGGCAAAGGAGAAGGGAGAGAGGGGCGGAGGAGAGGGAGAAGAGGGGGAATAAAGGGAGAGGGAGAAGAGAGGAAACAGAGGGAGAGAGATCGTCTGTCAGGTAAACTGTAAGTGAGAGGTATAAAGCCCGAGGGGCTGAATTACACTCTCAGTGACCTGCTGGAAAACACACACACACACACATACACACACACACACTCACACATACACTAACAAACACACACTCATACACACTCACACATACACACACACACACAAACACACACTCACACACACACACTAACACACACATACACATACACACTAACACACACACACTCTCACACAAACACACACACACACACACACACACTAACACACATACACACACACTAACACACACATACACACACACACACTAACACACACACTAACACACAAACACACACACACACACATACACAAACACACACACACACACACTAACACTAACACACACATACACACACTAACACAGACACACTAACACACACAAACTAACACACACACACATACACACTAACATACACACACACACACTCACTAACTCACACATACACACTAACACACACGCACTAACACACAAACACACACACTAACACAAATACACACACACACACTCACTAACACACATATACACATATACACACACACACTAACATACACACACACACTAACACACACACACACTAACTAATACTCTAACACACACACACACACACACACACTAACACACACATACACACACTCACACTAACCCACACACATACTAACACACACTCACACTAACACACACACACTCACACTAACACACACACATACACACACACACTAACACACACACACGCACGCACATACACACTAACACACACACACACACTAACGCACAAATGCACACACTAACACGCACATACACACACACTACACACATATACACACACACTAACACACAGTAACACACACATACACACACTAGCAAACACACAGACACACACACTAACACACACACTGACACATACATACACACTCACACACACACACTAATACACTCATACACACACACTTAGACTAACACACACACACTGGTATTAGTATGTTTGTGGGGTTTTCCATTAATAAACACACTCAGAGATCTGGGTGTAGTAAATGTCCCCAGCTCTCAGAGAATCCTTTCCTCATCATGAGGATGTACAATCCGAGCGGTTATCTGGAACCCTGGTGAAGTTTGGGAGAAACTGTAGAACCCTGCAGTGGCTTTGGGGGTCTCTTCAGGGCTGCTGGCGGCTCTGGGGTATCGCTTCGTGGTGACTCTGGTGTTCTCGTGTGGCCCCATCCTCTGCCACACGTATCAGCAGATTGGTCAGGATAACTTAATGTTCGTTTACATTCCCTCCAACGCTGGGCCCTATAGTATTACTACACGGTCTTCTCCATCTCTCTCCTCCATCTCTCTCCTCCATCTCTCTGTTTTTCGGGAATGCTGTGTGGAATTAACTCCATAGATTCTCATCACTCAGAATTGGACCTAGAATTGACTTGAGAATGGAACAATCTGGTCAGATTTGGGCGTACGCCAGTAATTCATTAATTATCTCTCTCTCTTTCTCTCTCTCCTTCTCTCCTCTAGTCTCTCTCTCCCTCTTTCTTTCTTTTTCTGCCTTTCGTTCTCTCTCTCTCTCCTCTTGCCTCTCGTTACACACTCTCTTTCTCTCTCCTCTTGTCTCCCGTCACTCTCTCTCTCTGTCTCGCTCTCTCCCTCTCTCTCTGCCTTCTCCCTCTCTTTTTCTGCTTTCTCTCTCCCCCCTCTCTATCTCCTTGCTTTCTCCCTACCCCCTCTCTCTTTGCTTTCTCTCTCCCCCCACTCTCTTTTTCTCCTTGCTCTGTCTCTCCCTCTCTGTCTCCCCCTTTCTCTTTCTTTCTGCTCTCTCTCTCTCTTTTCCGCTTTCTCTCTCTCTCTCTTTCTTACCCTCTATCTCTCTCTCCTTCTTTCCTCTAGTCTCTCTGTCCCTTTCTTTCTTTTTCTGCCTTTCGTCCTCTCTCTCCCCTCTTGTCTCGTCTCTCTCTCTCTCTCTCTCTCTCTCTCTCTCTCTCTCTCTCTCTCTTTCTCCCTCTATCTCTCTGCGTTCTCATGAGGTTCCTGTACAGAATGCTCCTCCCCAGGTTTCTGAGATCATTAGAGGAGGAGTCTAGAGGGTGCTGTATGTGAGTGGTGTGTAGGGTGCTCAGTGCTCTAGGTGTACTCTGACCCGTGTCTGAGTGGGGTGCGGAGAGGCAGGCTGGTGTCTGAGCAGCAGGACTCGGGTGCTTTAAAGCCTCAGTAGAATCAGGCGTAAGAGTTCGAGTCGTTTTAGCAGCACCCTTACAATATTCCCGGTTCTGCTGAAGTGTTGTGTCTGTATCTCTCGCACTCTCTCTCACCTGTGCCTGGGGGGAGAGAGAGAGAGAGAGAGAGAGAGGGAGAGAGGGAGAGAGAGAGGGAGAGAGAGAGAGAGAGGGAGATAGAGGGAGAGAGAGAGAGGGAGAGAGGGAGAGAGGGAGAGAGAGAGGGAGAGAGAGAGAGAGGGAGATAGAGGGAGAGAGAGAGAGAGAGAGAGAGAGAGAGATGAAAGAGCAGTTAAATACCGTCTGATTAAATCAGACAGATAATTATGTTCCTCTGAACGGTGTCTATATGAAATTGTAAGATTTTCATGTCTACGTGTTCGTCTGAATGTGCTTAATTAGGATTGTAGGAGTGTGTGTGTGTGTGTGTGTATGTGTGTGTGTGTGTGTATATGTGTGTATATGTGTGTGTGTGTGTGTGTGTGTGTGTGTGTATGTGCGTGTGTGTGTATATGTGTGTATATGTGTGTGTGTGTGTGTGTGTGTGTGTGTATATGTGTGTGTGTGTGTGTGTATGTGCGTGTGTGTGTATGTGTGTGTGTGTATATGACACTAATACACACTTTACATTAGCACAGACATCGAATACATTAGACACACCAGCACAAACATGCAATCACCATCATTTGGACTCTCTCTTGTCTTTGGTCTCACTATTTGGTCTCCACACTGACCCCCTTGATGGAAATAGGGGTCACCTGTGTTTTGTCCCTCCTCAGGTCCACCACCAGCTCCTTTGTCTTTGTCACGTTGAGCTGCAGATGGTTCAGCTCACACCACGCAACAAAGTCGTTCACCGTGGCCCTGTACTCATCCTCATCACCCCTGCTGATACATCCCACTACTGCAGAGTCATCAGAAAACTTCTGAAGATGGCAGGTCTCTGTGCAGTAGTTGAAGTCTGTGGTGTAGAGGGTGAAGAGGAAGGGAGAGAGGACAGTTCCCTGCGAGGCTCCAGTGTTGCTTACCACTCTGTCTGACACACAGTGGTGCAGGCGTACATACTGTGGTCTGCCAGTCAGGTAGTCAACAATCCAGGACACGAGGGGGGCGTCTACCTGCATCACGTTCAGCTTGTCACCCAGAAGAGCAGGCTGAATGGTGTTAAATGCACTGGAGAAGTCAAAAAACATGACCCTCACAGTGCTGGCTGGCTTATCCAGGTGAGCGTAGACTCGGTTCAGCAGGTAGATGATGGCATCCTCAACTCCCAGACGAGGTTGGTAGGCGAACTGGAGGGGGTCTAGAAGTGGCTGGACCATGGGCCGGAGCTGTTCCAGGACGAGTCTCTCCATGGTCTTCATGATGTGAGACGTCAGTGCCACTGGCCTGTAGTCCTTGATGTCACTGGGCCGCGGAGTCTTTGGCACAGGAACAATGCAGGACGTCTTCCACATCACAGGGACCCTCTGGAGACACAGGCTCATGTTGAAGACATGCTGCAGGACTCCACAAAGTTGGGTGGCACAGGCTTTAAGCACCCTGGGGGGGACCCCATCGGGGCCCGCAGCCTTGTTCATGTGGAGTCTCTGTAGTTGTCTTCTCACCTGGTCAGCGGAGAAATTCACTGCAGAGGTGACGGGTGGGGGAGGAGAGGGGGTGTGAAGTGGACTATCGCAGGAGTGGGGGAGGCTATCAGGAGGAGGAGGGGGGTGGAGTGGAGTGGGCTGTTGAGGCCAGGCAGCAGAGGGGTCAGGGAGGGGGAGATCAGAGCTTGCAGTGTCAAATCTGTTGAAAAACAGATTTAACTCGTTGGCCCTGTCCACACTGCCCTCTACTCCCCCGTTGTTGCTGGACCTGAAGCCGGTGATGGTCCTCATACCACTCCAGACCTCCCTCATGTTGTTCTGCTGGAGTTTCCACTCCAGCTTCCTCCTGTATCTGTCTTTAGCCTCCCTGATGGTTCTCTTCAGTTCCCTCTGGGTCGTTCTCACCTCCTCCCGGTCTCCAGCTCTGAAAGCCCTCTTCTTCTTGTTGAGGAGGGCTTTTATGTCCTTTGTTACCCACGGCTTGTTGTTTGGGTAACATTTAACAGTCCTGGTTGGGACAGTGGAGTCCACACAGAAGTTGATGTAGTCTGTGATGCACTCTGTGAGCCCGTCAATGTCCTCTCCATGAGGCTCATAGAGTGCTGTCCAGTCTGTAGTCTCAAAGCAGTCCTGCAGCACTTCAGAAGTCTCCTCTGACCATCTCCTCACTGTCCTCGTGGTCACAGGCTGACTCTTTACCTGAGGCACATACTTTGAGCTAATGTTGACCAAGTTATGATCAGATCCACCCAGAGGGGGGAGGGGGGAGCAGCTGTATGCATCCTTAACATTAGCATACAGCAGGTCCAGTGTTCTCTCCTCTCTGGTGGGACAGTCCACATACTGTGTGAAGTTTGGTAGTGTCCTGGCCATAGTGACGTGGTTGAAGTCACCTGATATGGCAATGAAGGCAGTCGGATGTTGAGTTTGGAGACGCGCTATGGTGGAGTGAATGACGTCACACGCCGACGTCGGGTTGGCAGAGGGGGGGATATAAACAGCCACGACAACAACATGGGAGAACTCCCGCGGCAAATAATATGGCCTAAGTCCAACAGCCAGTAGCTCAATGTCCGGACAACAGATACGTTCCTTGACGGTAATGTGACCAGGGGAGCACCAGCGGTTATTAACTAACACAGCTAGCCCTCCCCCTTTACGCTTACCGCTCTCGGTGCAGTCCCGGTCGGCCCGAACAGTCTGAAAGCCAGTGATGGAAACGTTGTCATCCGGAATGTCCTGGTGTAGCCATGTCTCCGAAAAGCACATTAAACTACACTGCCGGTACTCCTTCTGACTCATGGCTAACGCTGCTAGCTCGTCCATCTTGTTGGCCAGAGACCTCACGTTGCCCATGATGAGAGTGGGAAGACGCGGCTTATATCCCTTTTTCTCCATAAGCCTCCGTCTTTTCGCCCTCGATTTCCCCGTGCGCTGTTTAGTTCCTCCTCTGCATCCCCTGTGCGTCCGTCTCCAAAGCTCTTCGGGGATGTTAGCGGTCCTGGTGTCCATGCCGGCCGGCTTCAGCGCGATCAGCTGATCCCGGGTGTAAACAAAGGGACCATGCTGCTGCGCCGCGGTGCACCAGGAGAGTGAAAGTAGAACTTTCACAGCGAAAAAACTGACCAAAACTCTCTCTACTAGCATGGTTCGAGAGGGCACAGCGTCACTAAGTTGCTTGTAAAATAAATTAAAGAAATATTAAGATAAATAGAAGAAAAACGAAAACAAAGCGGGAGCTACTGTAACAGGCAGCATGCACTCTCCGCGCATGCGCATGCGCACTACGTCATCAGTTACTGAGAAAAACCATCCTTTCTCTCTTTCTCTCTAATTCTTTTCATTAACAGATTCATTTGCACACCATGTGTGTGTGTTCAGTCAAATCTCACAGTTTGCTCTTAATGAGGCAGCTGCTTTGGCTTCCGTTTATTATTATAAATCATGAAGAATCTCCGTCTTCTTAATGAGGATCAAAGAAACAGGGATTATTACAGCGTGACTCCCTGTGTCAGAAAGTTGTGCTTTAGTTACAGAATCAAACAAGTCTTCAAATTTAGTTGTTCATTTTGATTAATTAAACTAGACAGACCGAAGCCTAGTGGCTAAACCATACCATCACTTGAGTAGCACCTCTCCAACAGACCCAAAGGTTCCAACAAGCAGCACACTGTTACAAAGCCAGCTCTGAGGCACAGGGACTCCAGTCAACCACAGTGACAGCCTTAATCTCTAAATGGAGACACGGGAATGGGGCAGTGGTGCTTCTTCCCAGAAGTATCTGGCTGCCAACACGCCAGACGTCTCGGTATGGAGCTGTAGAGGTTCCTAATGGAGTCCTGTGATAATCCATCCCATGTAGCTTAAATATCCTCACACAGTTCCTGCAGATGGTGCGGTAGGGGTGGAGGTGGAGTGACACCAGGTCTTCTGGACGTGTGATGTGTAGCAACATCTTGGTGCTGACCACGGTGTCTCCACACACGGATTCGTTGGGCATCTCCACCAAGACTAAAGCGGGACTCGTCACTGAAGATGACCCGCTGCCATTCTGAGTCACTCCATGACAGTCTGGTACGACACCACTGCAGTCTTTGGTGACGGTGACGTGGTGTTAAGGACAGTCGTGGTAACGGTCTGTGTGCATGTACTCCTGCGTGGTGCAGCTGTCGGCCAATGGTCCTGGCACTGACAACGTGATTCATGGATTCTGTTGGCTGTGGCTGTGGGGTGATATGCGCAAGTCTGGCAGTTTGTCGTTTCCCACTTTCCGTGGTTTGTATACTATGGTTAGATCCGCATGACCATTATGCTGTGCAATAAGTCCATAAGACCATCCCGCTTTCTTGGAGCCCTATGATGCGACCCCTCTCCACCTCCTCCAACTGCTCAAATTACTTTCGAACACTTCTATGAGGCATACCTCACTTGGAAAGGACGCTACCAACACAACAGGACGGCCTTATATAGTCAGTCAGGTACAGCAATAAAGCCCATCCTTGCTTACGTCACACGTCTCATGATGTCAAGCCTACCTACCAAATTTCATTCCAGTAGGTTGATTCCTTCTATAGTGCTACTATTCAACAAAGCAAGCTGGGAGGACATATGGCACTGGTCATTCAGGTGGGCTGCACTCAGGTGGGCTGCTGGTAATGTACCTATTGAGTGCACCTGTATGGCAGTTATATCTGATGAAATGGTCAGTAAGTGTAGATTCATGGTACAGTTGTGTTCAAAATAATAGAAGTGTGTTTAAAAACATGAGTTCAGCACAAAATCATTATAATAGTTTTTATTTCCATGCATTGGGAACATTCCACACTGTTTTCTAAATCAAAACATGAAGAGAAATGTTTATAATTTTAAACTACTTTACAGAAAAGAACAAAAATGAACATTGGGCTGTTTAAAAAAATAGAAGTGTCTATATTTGTCTTTACAAACTCAAAATTTTTACTCTTTTTTTTAAGGAATTAGCGTTCCTGGGAATCAGTAACCTAATATTTAGTTGTATAACCACAATTTTTTAGAACTGCTTCACATCCATGTTGCATAGAGTCAACCCACTTCTGGCACCTGTCAACTGGTATTCCAGCCCAGGATGCTTTGACTACATCCCACAATTCATTTGCATTTCTTGGTTTTGCCTCAGAAATGGCATTTTTGATGTCACCCCACAAGTTTTCTATTGATTTAAGGTGCGGGGATTGGGCTGGCCAGTCCATAACCTCTATTTTGTTGGACTGGAACCAAGGTTTTGTTCATTTACTGGTGTGTTTGGGGCCGTTGTCTTGTTAAAACACCCATTTCAAGGGCAAGGCAGCATGGTTCATATGCAAACCGGTCCATGATCTCTGGTAAACAGGCCCGGCACCATAGTATAAGAAACATGCCCATATTATGACGCTTGCACCACCATGCTTCCCTGTCTTCAGAGTGTGCTGTGGCTTGAATTCAGAGTTTGGGGGTCGTCTGACGAACTGCCTGCGGCCCTTGGACCCAAAAAGAACAATTTTACCTTCATCCGTCCACAAAATGTTTCTCCATTTCTCTGAAGGCCAGGTGATGTGTTCTTTGGCAAATTGTATCCGCTTCAGTACATGTCTTTTTTATAACAGTGGGACTTTGCGGGGACTTCTTGCTAATAGATTAGCTTCACGCAGGCGTCTTCTAACTGTCACGGTACACACAGGTAACTTAAGAGTGTCTTTGATCATCCTGGAGATGATCATTGGCTGAGCCTTTGCCAATCTGGCTATCCTTCGGTCCATTCGAATGGTAGTCTTCAGTTTTCCTCCACGTCTCTTTCTATTTTAAAGCATTGGAGAGCGTTTTAGCTGAACAGCCCATCGTTATCTGAAGTTTTTTTTTTACCCTCTCCAATCAACTTTTTAATCAAAGCACGCTGTTCTTCTGAATAATGTTTTGAGCGAGCCATAGTTCTCAGGCTTTCCAGGAGAAATGCATGTACAGCTTCTGGCTGGCTTCAGCCTTACATAATGGCCACCTGATTCACACCTGTTTCTTCACGGAATGATTGACCTCACTAATTGGACTGCACACTGCTATTACTTTTGAACACACCATTTTCAATTAATTATTCAAATACACAGACTAATACGCAGAGTTGGTTTAATAATGATCTACTGCACCAACTGGTAAATTGTTTGTCATGAGGTAATATAATTTATAATATCATTTATAATATAATTTATACCAAAAACAGTGATTAATCTTGTTAGTCATATCGGACTGTTATTGGACTACTACTGTAGGTGCGGCTGATACAGTGCTATGTGTGTGCGGTTCGGTGTTTGCGTACGGTGCTCACAAACACACCGTCCAGTTTCATGACCCACAATGCAGACACCTTTCAGATAGAGCCATCAAGCGAGCAGAGCCGAGATTCTGCCCCCCCCGGCCAATTCTCAGCAGGATGAATGTGTTTGTCGGGAGTGCGAGCGCGCGTGTGTCAGTGTTTATCTAGCCTTTGGGAGACAGTAAACGCTGATTAAGTGTGTTTTGTCTGGAAGGTGATGAATGTGCGGAGCTAAACCTCGGGTAGAGATGTGGTAAATGTGTTCAAGATTTATATCTCCACTCTGAGCTGTAGATTAGTTCTGTCTCAGACTGAAGCGGGCTGAGGGCTGCGGGCCGGCACACGGCTGACTGCCTTGAATAAGGTTAAAGTGATAGTTTAGCAAAAAACCTCAGCCCAAATGTAATCGATCAGACAAGACTCGTTTGGAGTCTTTAGTTTTACCCTGGAGAGACGAGGCTAATGTAGTAACAGCTAATAGACGCTGTCCACTCATCATCAAAGTAACGGCTCCACCCAGAAGGAGGTGTGGGAGTGCGGTGCTGTTGGGAAGGAAGATAAAGGGTACCAGGATTAATAACTGATGATGAATTTAGACTGATATGATCAATATTTATTGAGCTACACATACAGAAGTCGGTCTCTCAGTATGGCGTCGGGCCGCCGTGTTTGCTAACCCAACACGCCAGACGTCTCGGTATGGAGCTGTAGAGGTTCCTAATGGAGTCCTGTGATAATCCATCCCATGCAGCTTGAACATCCTCACACAGTTCCTGCAGATGGTGCGGTAGGGGTGGAGGTGGAGGGACACCAGGTCTTTTGGACGTGTGATGGCAAACCGTTCATCTCGGTGCTGACCACGGTGCCTCCACACACGGGTTCTTTGGGCGTCTCCACCAAGACTAAAGCGGGACTCGTCACTGAAGATGACCCGCTGCCATTCTGAGTCACTCCATGGCAGTCTGGTACGACACCACTGCAGTCTTTGGTGACGGTGACGTGGTGTTAAGGACAGTCGTGGTAACGGTCTGTGTGCATGTAGTCCTGCTTGGTGCAGCTGTCTGCCAATGGTGCTGCACTAACAGGATGACTCATAGAGGACACCACTGCTCACTGGATGTCTGCAGTCATGACTGCTGGGTCAGTCTGGTCTCAGTCCACTTCCAGGTGAACCCTTGTTCTGTTTGGTCCGGTGGTTGGAATTTATACAGTGGCTGCAGTTACTCTAGGTCTTGTTCAGACTGCTTGCCCTAGAGATGTTTCTTGCTACCCGGCAAGGTAGTCAAATCCTTGAGGACCCAGGTTAGTGCATATGTCCCCAACGGTCCCAGAATCATGACTGGCCGGCCCGAACCAGTTTTTGTCATATCAGTCGTATCCACATTGGCTTTTTTTGATTTACAACATGCATTTGGCCCACCTGTCCCAGTAGACCTGTTCCAAAACCGACCTGGTCCACTTCCGGCCCAGATACAGCAGTGTTGGCTACTTGTGACTGACTGTGGTCCTAATCTGTTGTTTATGTGGCCCACATCTTACAATTGGATAGGGTCTGCTGAAGTCCCCTCGCCCCATGTGGCAGGCGGGCCAGAGTTGGGCCAGAACACTTTTGCTCTCTGGGTTGTGACGTATCTTAAGCATCTCTATTTTAAGATAGGGGGGAACGATACATTGGACAGATCTGGATTTCATGCGGTGATGGGATGGCAAACGTATTCGGCTCAGACTATTCCCACACTTCGGAGCCATCAGGAACAGAAGGCAGGTATCCCTTACCGCTCTAGCTTGGTGGGCGGTTTCCTTTTATGTGGGAATGTGATGTTGTGTGTCTTTAATCAGCTGGAATGACATTCTGACAGAGGAGAGTGTGAACCTGGAGAGAGTCTGAGTCTGAGCAGCGTTTAATTACCAGCTTGAAACCATGCCGACTCCGCTCACCAGGCGCCGTGAGAGCCAACCCTGCTCACAAAAGCGTATGTGATGCGCCGCGCGCCGCAGCTCTTCATTTTCTTCATGAGTCGGGATGCAGTAAACAGTTATTAGGATTGGGGAGCAGAAATAAAAACAAGAACAGTGCTTTCTTTCCGTAGTGTTCTGGATGAAGATGAGATTTCCTCCTTTATGGCGGCGCCTTATTCAGGATGATAGTTCTGTTCCACCTTAAATGGCACTGCAGATACTTTCTGGGCGTGGCTTACCTTTTAAGGGGGTGTTCAGACTGCAGGCAAATCGGATTTGTTACTTTTGCGACGACTGTCCAGACTGTTAATTCCAAGTGATCAGATTTGCGTATCCTGACATCACCAGGGTGTCCTCATGGGTTGCCAAATCCCTGCACTCCCGACACTCCGACACTAATGTCATTGTTTGTAGTGCAGAAGACACTTTGAAGTCCAAACTGAGTAGCCACAGCCTCCTGATCTCGTTGGGATACGATCTGTAACACTCAGATTTCATGCCCATGTGTTTGTTGCAGTCCAGATTGTCAACCATCAGTCTGGATACAATCTAGATGTGCCAAAAATTGGTTTGGACTTGCCAGTTGGATTTTCGGGAACAGGGTTCATCACCATTATGCCATAAATATCTGGTATCAACCAAAAAATGCTAAATGGAAACTTTTTTTTTTTTTCCAAAGATTACATTACAATTATTTTGAGATAAAAAAAAAAAATAAAAAAAACATTTTAATTTAATATATATAGTCCTTCATCTGTGAACACTGCCCCAAAGGACGCTGCCCCAAAGGACGCTGCCCCACAGGACGCTGCCCTCAGGACCCTTTTGGCTGGATAGTTGTGGTTGGTGGATGATTCTCAGTCCAGCAGTGACACTGAGGTATCTGATCCACTCACACCAGCACAACACTGACCTGGAACCCTAAGGCGTCACCAGTCACATGACGTGGAGGAACAAAAACAAGAACAGAGACCAAGAAAAGATTGATAGAGGAGGGGAGAAGAAAGGCTAGGGTAGGAGAGGATAAACAGAAACGAACCGAATTGGAGAAGCGATGAAATCAGAAAAAGGAGAGAAGGAGAAGAAGGTGATGGAACGAAGAGAAGAGAAAGAGGTTGGATGCAAGAAGAGTAAGGGGGAAACAGATAGAGGAGAGGATAGATGGGATAAAACAGAACTAAAACAGAGAAGAGAAGGGATGATAAGAAGAGAAATGAAGAAAAGAAAAAATAAGAGAAGACAAAGGATAAAGAGTACAAGGGAGTGGAGTAGAAAAAAGAAGGGAATAGAAAATAAAAGAAGTAAATAGAATTTTAACCCGGAAACATGGTGGGAATGTAGTGCTGAGAGAATCCGCTGCTCGTGAAAGGATGTTTATCTCTCTGTTTAGCTCTCTCTCTTTTCTTCTCTCTCCCTCTCATTTTTCCTCCTCCGTGAGTGAAAGCTGTGGTGTCAGTCTTGCACAGGAAACACAAGGCGATATGTGTCAGTCATAAACGCCGTGACAGGCTGTGTGTTTTGTAAATGAATGTGGTGATCCCTCGGAGACCTGCTTGTCATCTTTATCCTGTAATCTATAGTCACGACCCTGAATGCGGATTTACTACACAAAGCCGGATGCTATTTCCGCCCAGCACAAATTTCCCAATGAAAACATCCTGCCGGAATCCCCCCGGGACCCGTTTATGATTGATTGAATATGACACGATGCGCATAACATGATTGTGACCAAAGTTTCTCTTGGTATCTTCTGGGAAGGCTTTGCACTAGACGTTGGAACACTGCTGTGAGGATTGGATTACGCTCAGACGGAATCAGCTGACGGGAATGAAACTTGGTGTGTAGGTTTATCACTGTACCTGACTGACCCAACATCCACGATTGAGGACATTCAGCAAGCCGTGGTGTCCTCCATGAGCCATCCTGTTAGTGGAGCGCTATCGGCAGACGGCTGCACCACGCAGGCCTACCTGCACACAGACCGTTACCACGACTGTCCTTAACACCACGTCACCGTCACCAAAGACTGCAGTGGTGTCGTACCAGACTGTCATGGAGGGACTCATCTTCAGTGACGAGTCCCGCTTTAGTCTTGGTGGAGACGCCCAACGAACCCGTGTGTGGAGGCACCGTGGTCAGCACCAAGATGAACGGTCTGTAGTCACACGTCCAGAAGGCCTGGTGATGCTCCACCTCCACCCTACCGCACCATCTGCAGGAACTCATTCCTGTGGTCGAGTCCATACGCTGCCTAGTCTTGATAAATGGCACTCAGGCATGCAGGCTGTATCGTAGTGTTGCAGGGATGTAGTGTTGCTCAGACAGCCGACCCTGGAAAACCGTCAGCTGCTGTCTCAGTGGATGCGATGGCGATGGATCAGCCTGCAGAGTTGAGACGTTGCAGAGGAGAGAACGTGTGCGGCTTGACCAGTCTTGTTTGCTTTTGCACTGGGGTCATTTCTCCCGGCACATGTCAGCGTTGCCGTGTTGTACAGCCCTGGACGGCGCACATTCACTTAAGACACGTCCACATGCTAAAAGGCTAACAGCCCGGGGCGGCGTTAGCACTCGATTGTGTAGTTAGACACGGGTGCTTAAACATAATCAGCCCAAAAGTGTGTGGAGGGTGTGTGGGGTGTGAGTTTAATGGGTTTAAGTCCTGGAGGCTGTTCTACACTGAACACTGAATGAGCCTGTATCGATTGTATTGAGTGCTGGATGTAATTGCTTTAGCTGTTTTGGCTCCGGACGCTGGAGTATTTGTCCTCCCCTCAATCCTCACCAGAGCAGGGAAGAAGAGGAGAGGAGAGAGGGATGAGGAGGAGAGTAGAACTCCAGCAGAGGAGAAGAGGAGGCTGGGAACAGGAGATGTGGAGGGATAAAGGGAGTGGGAGAGAAAGCACGGAGAGGAAAGAAGAGAAAGGATGAAGGGAGTAGAAGAGAAAGGGTGGAGGGAGTAGAAGAGAAAGGATGGAGAGAGTAGAAGAGAAAAGATGGAGAGAGTAGAAGAGAAAAGATGGAGAGAGTAGAAGAGAAAGGATGGAGAGAGTAGAAGAGAAAGGATGGAGAGAGTAAAAGAGAAAGGATGGAGAGAGTAAAAGAGAATGGAGAGAGTAGAAGAGAAAGGATGGGGAGAGTAGAAGAGAAAGGATGGAGGGAGTAGAGGAAAAAGGATGGAGAGAGTAGAAGAGAAAGGATGAAGGGAGTAGAAGAGAAAGGATGGAGGGAGTAAAAGATGGAGAGAGTAAAAGAGAAAGGATGAAAAGAGTAGAAGAGAAAGGATGGAGAGAGTAGAAGAGAAAGGATGGAGAGAGTAGAAGAGAAAGGATGGAGGGAGTAGAAGAGAAAGGGTGGAGGGAGTGGAAGAGAAAGGGTGGAGGGAGTAGAAGAGAAAGGACGGAGAGAATAGAAGAGAAAGAACGGAGAGAATAGAAGAGAAAGGACAGAGGGAGTAGAAGAGAAAGGACAGAGGGAGTAGAAGAGAAAGGATGGAGGGAGTAGAAGAGAAAGGATGGAGGGAGTAGAAGAGAAAGGATGGAGGGAGTGGAAGAGAAAGGGTGGAGAGAAGTTCGGGGTGTGTTAGGAGTGTGTGGTTTTAATTCTGAGTTTAATTAGAATTTTAATGCACAGGAGCAGATTGGACTAGCCAGAGGACGGTGTTGGGGGGAGTGCGGGTGTTGGGGGGAGTACGGGGTGTTGGGGGGAGTGGGGGTGTTGGGGGGAGTGCGGGTATTGTCTGGTGTTAATTGTTAGCCCAGTTTCGGACCAGACTGTGCTCAGTGTAATTTCGTGCTCAGCTCCTGCTTGACTAATTCTATAACGAGTTTGATTACATCACATTTCATTACTGCCACACTCCAAACCCACCGCTCACGCTCTATCTCCACCCTGCAGCTGTGTGTGTGTGTGTGTCTGTGTGTGTGTGTGTCCGTGTGTGTGTTTGTGTGTCCGTGTGTGTGTGTGTGTGTGTCCGTGTGTCTGTGTCTGTGTCTGTGTGTGTGTGTGTGTGTGTGTGTGTGTGTGTGTGTGTCTGTGTCTGTGTGTGTGTGTGTGTGTCTGTGTGTGTGTGTGTCCGTGTGTGTGTGTGTGTGTGTGTCTGTGTGTCCGTGTGTGTGTCTGTGTGTCCGTGTGTGTGTCTGTGTGTCCGTGTGTGTGTGTGTATGTCCATGTGTGTCCGTGTGTGTCCGTGTGTGTCTGTGTGTGTGTCTGTGTGTCTGTGTGTGTCCGTGTGTGTCTGTGTGTGTGTCTGTGTGTCCGTGTATGTCCGTGTGTGTCTGTGTGTGTCCGTGTATGTCCGTGTGTGTCCGTGTGTGTCCGTGTATGTCCGTGTGTGTCTGTGTGTGTGTGTGTGTGTGTGTGTGTCCGTGTGTGTCCGTGTGTGTCCGTGTGTGTCCGTGTGTGTCTGTGTGTGTGTCTGTGTGTCTGTGTGTGTCCGTGTGTGTCTGTGTGTGTGTCTGTGTGTCCGTGTATGTCCGTGTGTGTCTGTGTGTGTCCGTGTGTGTCCGTGTGTGTCCGTGTATGTCCGTGTGTGTCTGTGTGTGTGTGTGTGTGTGTGTGTGTCCGTGTGTGTCCGTGTGTGTCCGTGTGTGTCTGTGTGTGTGTCTGTGTGTCTGTGTGTGTCCGTGTGTGTCTGTGTGTGTGTCTGTGTGTCCGTGTATGTCCGTGTGTGTCTGTGTGTGTCCGTGTATGTCCGTGTGTGTCCGTGTGTGTCCGTGTATGTCCGTGTGTGTCTGTGTGTGTGTGTGTATGTGTGTCCGTGTGTGTGTCTGTGTGTCCGTGTGTCCGTGTGTGTCCGTGTGTGTCCGTGTGTGTGTCTGTGTGTCCGTGTGTGTCCGTGTGTGTCCGTGTGTGTCCGTGTGTGTGTCCGTGTGTGTCTGTGTGTCCGTGTGTGCCCGCGTGTGTCCGTGTGTGTGTCTGTGTGTGTGTCTGTGTGTGTGTCCGTGTGTGTCCGTGTGTGTGTCTGTGTGTCCGTGTGTGTCCGTGTGTGTCCGTGTGTGTGTCCGTGTGTGTGTCTGTGTGTGTGTCCGTGTGTGTCCGTGTGTGTCCGCGTGTGTCCGCGTGTGTCCGTGTGTGTCTGTGTGTCCGTGTGTGCCCGCGTGTGTCCGTGTGTGTGTCTGTGTGTGTGTCCGTGTGTGTCCGTGTGTGTCCGCGTGTGTCCGTGTGTGTCCGTGTGTCCGTGTGTGTCCGTGTGTGTCCGTGTGTGTGTGTGTGTGTGTGTGTGTGAGAGAGAGAGAGAGAGAGAGAGAGAGAGAGAGAGAGAGAGAGAGAGAGAGAGAAGTTTGGATACACCTTGCTGATTTGAAATTTCCCAGTTATATGATGACAGAATAACCCCGTCAGTGTTCCGTTATTACGAGATGTTATGTAGTTATGCTCCTAACTGTTCTTCCTTTTAAGCCGTGGTTCCTCTCAGTGGTTCTCCCTCATGCTCTTAGAAGGGTCTTTCAGTTTTTCCTTCATAACCTAGAACTGTATCTGTGTCTGCAGTACCTCTGAGGAGCTTTGCAGTATGCCATAACATATTTGTAGATCTGAAAACGTTCCCACTGTTCCAGAGTTTGGGGGAGAGAGTGAACTATCAGTCATTTCCCAGACTGAAGACAGTGGAGGAGTTGGCGATGAAGGTCTCAGGTAATGTGTGGAAGACCTACCAAACAGGAAAAGAGCATCTCTGGAAGAAGGACCGTTAGCACCCAGAATTCCAGGGGGCATTTTGCTCACTGGAGTTAATTATAGGAAGCTCGCTGGGAAGTTCAGCACCACACACGGAGCCCAACGACTCCGTGTGTGGAGGCACCGTGGTCAGCACCGAGATGAACGGTTTGTTGTCACACGTCCAGAAGGCCTGGTGTCCCTCCGCCTCCACCCCTACCGCACCATCTGCAGGAACTGTGTGAGGATGTTCAAGCTGCATGGGATGGATTATCACAGGACTCCATTAGGAACCTCTACAGCTCCATACCGAGACGCCTGGCGTGTTGGGTTAGCGAACACGGCGGCCCGACGCCATACTGAGAGACAGACTTCTGTATGTGTAGCTCAATAAATATTGATCATATCAGTCTAAACTTATCACCAGTTATTGATCCTGGTCTCCTTTATCTTCCTTCCCAACAGCACCGCACTACCACACCTCCCTCTGGGTGGAGCTGTTCTGGTGATGATGAGATTATGTTTTAATCTGTAATTATTAAATCAGTAATGTCGGACATGTTGGGGAAGTTTATGATGGAACGCTGTCATTTCTGCGGTACAGAACGGTGCTTAGAACCCAAACGCCTGCGTTTGCTCTGCGGCAGAGTTAATCCGTTTAGACCCTCCGTACATCCAGAACTCCGTCATGGTCTTCATTGGGAAAGGCATCGTGTCGCTTGCTGAGAGCACAGTTCCGCCCCCAGGGCTGAAACACTGCGAGAGGGCCAGAGTGCTCCAGAGGACCTGGCCACCGGACACTGCTCAGCCAGAGACTGCCGCTGCCGCTGCTGGACGTTATGATGTGACCCGATCGCCGAAAGTGACTGAAACTTTTTGTGCAGCCGCGTGTGCAGTCTCAGAGCGAGCTCTCCGGTCTCAGATACACACGTCAGAGTGAATTTATAAAAGGAGAGAGAGACAGAGAGAGAGAGAGAGAAATAGAAAGAGAGAAAAAGGCAGAGAGAGCGAACAGGACACAAGAGAGAGATTGGGAGAGAGAAGGACACGAGAGAGAGAGAGAGAGAGAGAGAGAACAGGACAGAGAGGGAGAGAGAGAGAGAACAGGACCCAATAAGAGAGAAAGGGAGAGAGAGAGAGAGAGAGAATGGGACACAGAGAGGAAATTGGAGAGAGAGAGAACGGGACACAAGAGAAAGAATGGGAGAGAGAGAGAGAGAACGGGATGCAATGATACAGAGAGATGACAGGACAGAGAGAGAGGGAGAGAGAGAGAGAACAGGACACAGAGAGAGAGAGAGAGAGAACGGGACACAGCGAGAGAGAAAGAGAGAGAGAGAGAGAGAACGGGACGCAATGATACAGAGAGATGACAGGAGAGAGAGGGAGAGAGAGAGAGAACAAGACACAAAGAGAGAGAAAGGGAGAGAGAGAGAACGGGACACAGCGAGAGAGAGAGAGTGAGAACTGGACACAGAGCAAGAGAGAGAGAGAGAATGGGACACAGTGAGGAAATTGGAGAGAGAGAGAGAACGGGACACAAGAGAGAATGGTAGAGAGAAGGACACGAGAGAGAGAGAGAACGGGACGCAATGATACAGAGAGATGACAGGACAGAGAGAGAGAGAGAGAGAGAGAGAACGGGACACAGCGAGAGAGAAAGGGAGAGAGAGAGAGAGAGAGAGAGAGAGAACGGGACACAGAGAGAGAGAGAGAGAGAGAATGGCAGAGAGAGAGAACGGGACACAAGAGAGAGAATGGGAGAGAGAAGGACACGAGAGAGAGAGAGAGAGAGAGAAAGGGACGCAATGATACAGAGAGATGACAGGACAGAGAAAGAGAGAGAGAGAAAGAGAGAACAGGACACAAAGAGAGAGAGAGAGTGAGAGAGAGAGAGAGAGAGAGAGAGAGGGAATGGGACACAATGAGACAGAGAGATGACGGGACAGAGAGAGAGAGACAGAGAGAGAGAGAGAGAGAATGGGAAACAGAGAAAATGGGTGAGAGAGAGAGAATGGGACACAAACTGAGAGGGAAAGACAAAGAGCAGAAGAAAGAAGAGGGAGGGAGGGAGAGAGGGAGGGAGGGAGGGACTAATCTAGCCTCAAAGAATCCCATGTAAAAAGATTAGATACTTATACAGGCCCTCTCTCTCTCTCTCTCTCTCTCTCTCTCTTGCTCTCGCTCTCTCATTGCCATGTTCTCTCCATCAGTCTCTATCTCCTGTCATTCTATCATTCTTCCCCTCTCTCCCCCTCCCTATTCATTCTGCTCTCTCTGTTTCGCCTGTCTTATTATTCTCTCTCCTATTCTCTCTCTCTCTCTCCCTTTCTCTCTCTCTATCTGTTTTTCTCTTATTCCCTCTTTCTTATTCCATCATTCTCCCAACATCATTCTGTCTCCACCATTCTCTCTCTCTCTCTCTCTCTCTCTCTCAGGCAGGCAGGCTGTATTATTTCTGTGTAGAAGGTGAGAGGGGGATTATTCTGGATGAAGATGAAAGAGAAGAATAGAGTGGCGTGGAAAATACACTCAGTCTTATCAGTGCTGGCCAGCAGTAGTTCATTTATGCCCACACAGACAGAGAGAGAGAGAGAGAGAGAGAGAGGTAAAGAGGGGGAAGCATTGAATGTTCTATTTCCATCTTGTAGAAAACACTCATCTGTTCCTCCGGCCTGTGAGAAGAGTGAGGGGCGCGTTCAGCAGGACCGGTAGAGAGATAGACTGAGGTGTGTAAACATAAACATAACTGCACTGTGGAACCGGAGAGTCAGGGAGAGTCTCCCACTGGTGATGATGCGGCTCTCCAGTACGCTGGACTGGCATCAGGACTCACGGGAACCTAGTACAGTGCTCATAAGGCTACATGAAGACCCTGAAAAGATTAGTAGCAGCTCCACCTTTATTAGATCACCACCCTAACAGCAGCCTATAAGTAGCAGCCATGCTGTGTGATTGTATACGTTTGCCGGTTGGAGCAGATCATCTTAAACATAGTGAGGATCAACTTTAGTCTACTGTGTGTTGGTGTCCAGATGGAGCCAGTAGCTAGACCAGGTAACGTTAGCGACTAGCATTAGCTCCAGGCTAACTAGCACAGCTAACTCAATAGTATGAGGGCGGAGCTTATTTACACAAAAGCTAATTTTGTTTAGTCTATTTCCACATGGTGCTTCTGTGTGATCATCGTGGGAGGGCTGTCTCGCTGTAAACCAGCCAATCAGAGCAAAGCTCATCTAATTATTCATGAGCTCACCAAAAAAGGGGGAGGAGCTCATTTCATTCTAGGGGCGTGGCCAAAGACCATAGTGTGAAGGAAGTAGCTGAACCTGCAGGTGTATGGAAGCGTACGGTCATACGGGTCTACCAGCAGTCTACAGGGAATTCCCATTTGGATTTGGCCCAAGGAGGGTTTCCATCAAATCTGGCCCAACTGCAAACAGAGGTGGACGTCTGGTTCCATTCACCACCACTGTGAATGGCTCTATCTACATCATAGCCATTTAATTATATAGCCCATGAGGGGCAGCTGTGGGGTGGAGATTAGGGAGCCAACCTTGTGACCAGAGAACCGACAGGACAAGGCTGAAGTGCCCTTGAGCAAGGTGCCTATCCCCCAACACCTCCCCGGGTGCCATGGATAGGGCTGCCCATCGCTCTGGGCAAGTGTAGTCACTGCCCCCTAGTGTGTGTGTTTGTGGGTGCTTGCACGGAGAGGTTAACTGCGGCGGGCACATGCCTCTGTGTGTGAGCAGAAGGACAAGTGGTTCTAAATTCTCATTAGAACCAAAAAATCAGAGTTTCCCTTTAAAAACGAAAAAAGGACGGACTATTTATAGCTGCATGAATCAACAAAGCATCATATTAAAAAGTGCTGATAGCGATTCAAGGACAGGTGCTTATTAACCGATGCTCTCTTTGGGTTTAATAAAGCACTAAATCACGAGGCTGTGTGTGGTACAGTGATACCAGGATGGAGCAGGGAGTTAGTGTTGGAGTAAAACCTTCGCCTGATGAAATCTCAGTAGTGCGACTCCAAAATGTTGGGCAGTATGAGAAATGATCTACGACACAAAGTTTTAGAGAATAAGCGTAGATATTATCAGTAATAATCAACATATACATCTGTGCCTCCTACATAGTGCACTACACCTCCCTGTTCCCAACATAGCAGACTACACCTCTCACCTCTGTGCTGCTTACATAGTGCACTACACCTCCCTGGTCCCTATACAGTGCACTACACCTCCCTGGTCCTTATATAGTGCACTACACCTCCCTGGTCTTTATACAGTGCACTACACCTCCCTGACCCTTACATACTGCACTACACCTCCCTGGTCTTTATACAGTGCACTACACCTCCCTGACCCTTACATACTGCACTACACCTCCCTGGTCCCTATACAGTGCACTACACCTCCCTGGTCTTTATACAGTGCACTACACCTACCTGGTCCTTACGTAGCAGACTACACCTCCCTGTTCCCAACATAGTAGACTACACCTCCCTGGTCTTTATACAGTGCACTATACCTCCCTGGTCCTTATATAGTGCACTACACCTCCCTGGTCCTTATATAGTGCACTACACCTCCCTGGCCCTTACATACTGCACTACACCTCCCTGGTCCCTATACAGTGCACTGCACCTCCCTGGTCTTTATACAGTGCACTACACCTCCCTGGTCCTTATATAGTGCACTACACCTCCCTGGCCCTTACATACTGCACTACACCTCCCTGGTCCTTATATAGTGCACTACACCTCCCTGGCCCTTACATACTGCACTACACCTCCCTGGTCCTTATATAGTGCACTACACCTCCCTGGTCTTTATACAGTGCACTACACCTCCCTGGTCCTTATATAGTGCACTACACCTCCCTGGTCTTTATACAGTGCACTACACCTCCCTGGTCCTTATACAGTGCACTACACCTCCCTGGTCCTTATATACTGCACTACACCTCCCTGGTCCCTATACAGTGCACTACACCTCCCTGGTCTTTATACAGTGCACTACACCTCCCTGGTCTTTATACAGTGCACTACATCTCCCTGGTCCTTATATACTGCACTACACCTCCCTGTTCCCAACATAGTAGACTACACCTCTCACCTCTGTGCCTCCTACATAGTGCCCTACACCTCCCTGTTCCCAACCTGATAGACTACACCTCTCACCTCTGTGCTGCTTACATAGTGCACTACACCTCCCTGTTCCCAACATGGTAGACTACACCTCTCACCTCTGTGCTCCCTACATAGTGCACTACACCTCCTTTTCCCAGCATAGTAGACTACACCTCTCACCTCTGTGCTCCCTACATAGTGCACTACACCTCCTTTTCCCAGCATAGTAGACTACACCTCTCACCTCTGTGCCTCCTACATAGTGCACTACACCTCCCTGTTCCCAGCATAGTAGACTACACCTCTCACCTCTGTGCTGCTTACATAGTGCACTACACCTCCCTGTTCCCAGCATAGTAGACTACACCTCTCACCTCTGTGCCTCCTACATAGTGCACTACACCTCCCTGTTCCCAACATAGCAGGCTACACCTCTCACCACTGTGCCTCCTACAGAGTGCACTACACCTCCCTGTTCCCAACATAGCAGACTACACCTCTCACCTCTGTGCTGCTTACATAGTGCACTACACCTCCCTGTTCCCAACATAGTGGACTACACCTCTGTGCTGCTTACACAGTGCACTACACCTCCCTGTTCCCAACATAGTAAACTACAGCTCTCACCTCTGTGCTCCCTACATAGTGCACTACTCCTCCCTTTTCCCAGCATAGTAGACTACACCTCTCACCTCTGTGCTGCTTACAAAGTGCACTACACCTCCCTGTTCTCAACATAGTAGACTACACCTCTCACCACTGTGCCTCCTACAGAGTGCACTACACCTCCCTGTTCCCAACATAGTAGACTACACCTCTCACCACTGTGCCTCCTACAGAGTGCACTACACCTCCCTGTTCCCAACATAGCAGGCTACACCTCTCACCACTGTGCCTCCTACAGAGTGCACTACACCTCCCTGTTCCCAACATAGCAGACTACACCTCTCACGTCTGTGCCTCCTACATAGTGCACTACACCACCCTGTTCCCAACATAGCAGACTACACCTCTCACCACTGTGCCTCTTACATAGTGCACTACACCTCCCTGTTCCCAACATAGCAGACTACACCTCTCACCTCTGTGCCTCCTACATAGTGCACTACACCTCCCTGTTCCCAACATAGTAGACTACACCTCTCACCTCTGTGCTCCCTACATAGTGCACTACACCTCCCTGTTCCCAACATAGTGGACTACACCTCTCACCTCTGTGCCTCCTACATAGTGCACTACACCTCCCTGTTCCCAACATAGTAGACTACACCTCTCACCTCTGTGCCTCCTACATAGTGCACTACACCTCCCTGTTCCCAACATAGTAGACTACACCTCTCACCTCTGTGCTCCCTACATAGTGCACTACACCTCCCTGTTCCCAACATAGTATACTACACCTCTCACCTCTGTGCTGCTTACATAGTGCCCTACACCTCCCTGTTCCCAACATAGTGGACTACACCTCTGTGCTGCTTACATAGTGCACTACACCTCCCTGTTCCCAACATAGTAAACTACACCTCTCACCTCTGTGCCTCCTACATAGTGCACTACACCTCCCTGTTCCCAACATAGTGGACTACACCTCTCACCTCTGTGCTCCCTACATAGTGCACTACACCTCCCTGTTCCCAGCATAGTAGACTACACCTCTCACCTCTGTGCCTCCTACATAGTGCACTACACCTCCCTGTTCCCAACATAGTAGACTACAGCTCTCACCTCTGTGCCTCCTACATAGTGCCCTACACCTCCCTGTTCCCAGCATAGTAGACTACACCTCTCACCTCTGTGCCTCCTACATAGTGCACTACACCTCCTTTTCCCAGCATAGTAGACTACACCTCTCACCTCTGTGCTCTCTACATAGTGCACTACACCTCCTTTTCCCAGCATAGTAGACTACACCTCTCACCTCTGTGCCTCCTACATAGTGCACTACACCTCCCTGTTCCCAACATAGTAGACTACAGCTCTCACCTCTGTGCCTCCTACATAGTGCACTACACCTCCCTGTTCCCAACATAGTAGACTACAGCTCTCACCTCTGTGCTCCCTACAGAGTGTACTACACCACCCTGTTCCCAGCATAGTAGACTACACCTCTCACCTCTGTGCTACATACATAGTGCACTACACCTTTCTGCTCCCTACAAGGTGCACTACACCTCTGTGTTTCCTACCTAGTGCACTACACCTCTGTGCTACATACATGGTGCACTACACCCCCCCCTGATACCTACATAGTGCGCTACACCTCTTTGCTCCCTACATGGTGCACTACACCTCTGTGCTACCTACATGGTGTCCTCTTATGTACTTATGTGTGATTATTTTTATTCATTAAATTATATAATCTGGTTGAAATTGTGTGAATCTGAAGTCTCGCATCTGAGTTGCAAGTCAGCTAAGCTCAAGCCCGAGTAGAGTCATCTCAGTGTCTGTGTTGAGCCCGAGCTGCTGACTCGAGTCTGTGACTCTGAACTCGGTTGTATTTGTGTGTATGTCTTTCTGCATCCTGGAAAGGAAGAGGGAGGAATGGTCTGCTAACACATCACAGCAGAATATTCCATTCCCTTCTTTTGCTCTCCTGCCAAATCTCCCGTCCGCATGGAAAAGCTGTTGAAGTCGTTCTAATTAAATCTCTCTATGTGTGTCGGTATCTCTAGGGGAGATCTGCGCGTTTCGAGTCTACGGCCTGGACGCCCCGTTCGAGGCGGTGGTTCTGAACAGGACGTCGGGGGAGGGGCAGCTGCGGGCACGCCGTCCAATCGACTGTGAGCGTCAGAGAGAATACACTTTCATCATCCAAGCCCACGACTGCGGAGCAGGACCAGGAGGAACTGACGGAAAGAGGTCTCACAAGTACGTGTTTGTGTGTTTGGCGGGTCCAGCGTGTGTGAAGACGGGGGGTCTCAGTGTTTGTGGGGACATCTGAAGGCTTCTCTAGGAAAAATACTTCAGTCCTCCGAAACAAGTTACATACACAAAACTCACATACACCATACATATACAGATACATAACTTACAGCAAGAGGAATACTCACCAGTGTGCACGCGCGTGTGTGTGCATATCTGTGTGTGTGTGTGTCTGGGTGTGTGTGCATATTGGTGTGTGTGTGTGTGTCTGTGTGTGTGTGTGCATATTGGTGTGTGTGTGTGTGTTTGTGTGTGTGTGCATATCGGTGTGTGTGTGTGTGTCTGTGTGTGTGTGTGCATATTGGTGTGTGTGTCTGTGTCTGTGTGTGTGTGCATATTGGTGTGTGTGTGTGTGTGTCTGTGTGTGTGTGCATATCGGTGTGTGTGTGTCTGTGTGTGTGTGCATATCTGTGTGTGTGTGTGCGTGTGTGTCTGTGTGCATATCGGTGTGTGTGTATGTGTGTGTGTGTGCATATCGGTGTGTGTGTGTGTGCGTGTCTGTGTGTGCATATCTGTGTGTGCATATCGGTGTGTGTGTGTGTGTGTGTGTGTGCATATCGGTGTGTGTGTGTGTGTGTGTGTCTGTGTGTGTGTGCATATCTGTGTGTGCATATCGGTGTGTGTGTGTGTGTGTGTGTGTGTGTGTGTGTGTGTGTGCGCGCGTGTGTGTGTGTGTGTGTGTGCATATCGGTGTGTGTGTCTGTGTGTGTGTGCATATCGGTGTGTGTGTGTGTGTGTGTGTGTGTGTGTGCATATCTGTGTGTGTGTGTGCGTGTGTGTGTGTGTGTGTGTGCATATCGGTGTGTGTGTGTTTGTGTGCATATCTGTGTGTATGTGTGTGTGTGCATATCTGTGTGTGTGTGCATATCGGTGTGTGTGTGTTTGTGTGCATATCTGTGTGTGTGTGTGTGTGTGTGCATATCTGTGTGTGTGTGTGCATATCGGTGTGTGTGCATATCTGTGTGTGTGTGTGTGTAAGCATATCTGTGTGTGTGTCTGTGTGCATATCGGTGTGTGTGTGTGTGTGTGTGTGTCTGTGTGTGTGTGCATATCGGTGTGTGTGTGTCTGTGTGTGTGTGCATATCTGTGTGTGTGTGTGCGTGTGTGTCTGTGTGCATATCGGTGTGTGTGTATGTGTGTGTGTGTGTGTGCATATCGGTGTGTGTGTGTGTGTGCATATCTGTGTGTGTGCATATCTGTGTGTGTGTGTGTGTGTGTGTGTGTGTGTGCATATCTGTGTGTGTGTGTGTGTGTGTGTGTGCATATCTGTGTGTGTGTGTGTGTGTGCATATCGGTGTGTGTGTGTGTGTTTGTGCTTATTGATGTGTGTGTGTGTGCATTTGTGTTTGAGTGTCTGCCCATGTGTGTGTGTATATCTGTGTGTGTACGTGTGTGTTTGCATGTGTGTGCAGCTGTGTGTGTGTGTGCATGTGTGTGTGCATGTTTGCATGTGTGTGTGTGTGTGCGCATATGTGTGTGTATGTGTACGTGTGTGCTTGCGTGTGCATGTGTGTGTACGTGTTTGCATGTGTACGTGTGTGCTTGTGTGTGCAACTGTGTGTGTGTGTGTGTGCATATCTGTGTGTATGAGTGTGTATGTATGCATGCATGTGTATGAGTGCGCTGTGTGTGTATGGGTGTGTGTGTGTGCACGCATGTACATTCGCACACGCATGCACACGCATGCATGCTTGTGTAACTGTGTGTGCGTGTGCGAATGTACGTGCGTGTGCCTTTGAGCTTTAGATTACGGTAAAAAGTGCAGACTTACGTCAACCACCAAATTGGTTTAAATGCTGTTTGAATCTAGTTATGGGTTGATAATGGTGCTCCAGGGAGCTGTCTCACCTCAGGGACTGCACTCTAACACAGAGAGTGATGGGGATGAAAGGAGGAGAGAAAACAGGAGGAGAAAAAGAATAAATGGAGAAAAAGGCAACACGATAGGAGGTGGGGGAGGCTCTGTGTGAGTTCGCAAGTTGAGGTGATTTGACTTTTTACTTTGGGGGAGATGAGGCTGACCTCATTTCTCCTGTGGGAAGAACGGATTAGAATAGAATAGAATAGAATAGAATAGAATAGAATAGAATAGAATGTGAAGAACAGAATCTAACAGAATAGATTAGAACAGAAAATCCAAAACAGAGTAGATTACAGATTAAAATAGAATAGAAAATATTAATGAAATATATACAAATACCAAAACAATAAAGATACAGTACTAAAGAGAAAGGCAGAACAGAACAGAAAAGGATATCATATATAAATGTTACAAAATTTACCAAAATGAAATAGAAAACACATATAATAAAACAAAATAAAATAAAAAAAATCAGAATAATAATTAATAAAATATAATAAAACACAATATAATATAGACTACAGTCAATCATGACTACAGTATAAATGTAGATGTAGAATAGAATAGAATAGTGGTCACAATCACAAATACTGTTTGGTATAGAATAGAATAGAATAGAATAGAATAGAATAGAATAGTGGTTACCATAGAAAATGTTTAATAGCATAGAATAATCACTGCAAGAGAAAATATAAAATGGTATAGAGAATAGAATAGAATAGAATATAATAGAATAGAATAGAATAGAATAGAATAGAATCATATAAAATTATATAAAAATTACAAAATTTCCTGTTCCAAAATGGACCAAAAGTCAATAGAAAAACACATTTAATAGAACACAATAATTTAAAAAATCAGAATAATAATTAATAAAATATAATAAAACACAATACAATATAGAAATATGACTACAGTAGAAATGTGGATGTGGAATAGAATAGAAAAGTGATTATAATCACAAATATGAAATAGAATAGAACAGATTAGAATAGTGGTTACAATAGAAAATGTAGAATAGAATAGAATAGAATAGTGGTTACCATAAAGACCAGTATATGTATAATAGCTTAGAATAATGGCTAGAAGAGAAAATATAGAATAGTGATTACAATAGGAAATATAGAATAGAATAGAATAGAATAGAATAGTTGTTACCATAGAGACCAGTATATGTGTAATAGCTTAGAATAATGGCTAGAAGAGAAAATATAGAATAGTGATTACAATAGGAAATATAGAATAGAATAATGTTTAGAATAGAATAGAATAGAATAGTGGTTACCATAGAGACCAGTATATGTGTAATAGCTTTGAATAATGGCTAGAACAGAAAATATAGAATAAAGATTACTATAGGAAACATAGAATAGAATAGAACTGAACTGAACTGAACTGAACTGAACTGAACTGAACTGCCTCCTGCACCCGTTGCTGTGTGGAGCGAGTGAAGTGATGATGCAGTAATCCTCCTTCTACTCCTGATCCTCAGCAGGGAGGATTACTGTTCGTACAGCCAGTATTACTACTCATTCCGAACTCCGAGGAGCCGGCAAGGATTTTTTTTTTCCCCGGTAGCATGAGCCGTCGCCCTAGCAACCATATCCTAGTTACAGTAGCGCAACCTTTTCACTCGCCTATGATCAGGAGCAACTTCAGCCAAGTGTCTTCATCAGCATGGAGCAGGAGACACCTGGCAGGCGTGTGGCAGACGCTCAGGGCCGAATACCGCACACCGTGTTCACTTCAGACCACTCGGTCTGAATACAGACGGGTCACGCTGACCGCCCGCTAGCCCTTCGTCAGCGGTCAGTTTCTTCTCACAGGACCACCGTTGACTTGTATTCACCAGGACCGACCACTCACTGACCAAACTGGTCAAAACTGACCTACGACGAAGGGCAGGGGGACTCGTTAACTGGGTTTCCAATAAAGTGGCCAGGTAAAGTGAAATCATTTTATCTTAGGACTCTGAAAGAACTCTCTTGGACGTGGAACTCTTGTGACCCGAAGCGATCCACTGCCCATCGCTGATTGTCCAGCTGGCTCTGAAGAGGGGAGTTCTGAGGCCGATGCTGATGAACAGGGGGGAGTTCAGACGCCCCGCTACTTCACTGCTAATGATGAAGGATCCTTTGTGAGGCGTGAGAGGTGCTTCTCTCGCTCGCTTCATCTTACCATCAAAGATGATTTAAAACCCGCTAATTATTAATGAGCATCAAACCCTGACGGCTCCATAGACAGCGCGGTAAAACCCACCTCAGCCCGGCTCTCCAAACGACACCGCCGCGTTCTTGAAGATGATGAAATGAAGGTAGAACAGCTGCGGATCTCGAGCGCTGTCTGATCGTGATTGGAGTGCTCCGAGCCTCGTCTATGGCAGCTGTCTGCAGTGGGGGAATGTTGCTACATGCCTCTTTATCAGTCCAGATATCTTTGTAATTTCTCCAAGTGCATCAAGAAAGAACATAACAGCCTTGAAAGTGCCGCAGTGAACGATCACATGAGCGCATAAATGGATTTGTTTGTCATGCAGCTCATACATGATCGTTCTTGAGAATCGGAGATGAAAACACTAAGACTCTTTTACAATACATCAGCTTTGAGTGACCCTGGACTTCAGTCCTGTGTATTTGACTCAAACAAGTTATTGAACGTCCCTCATCACTAACAAAACTTCCATAAACTATACAAATGTTATGGTAGTGAGAGCTTCGGTAGTGAGAGTTTTGGTAGTGAGAGTTTCGGTAGTAATTGTTTGGGTAGTGAGAAATTCGGGTAGTAAGAGAATTGATAGTGAGAGTTTGGGTAGTGAAAGATTCGGTAGTGAGTTTCTATAGTGATTGTTATGGTATTGAGTTTTGGTAGTGAGAATTTGGGTAGTTGGGTAGTGAGAGATTTGGTAGTGAGAGTTTCTATAGTGATTGTTATGGTAGTGAATTTTGGTAGTGAGATTTTGGGTAGTGAGAGATTTGGGTTGTGAGAGATTCGGTAGTGAGAGTTTCTATAGTGATTGTTATGGTATTGAGTTTTGGTAGTGAGAATTTGGGTAGTTGGGTAGTGAGAGATTTGGTAGTGAGAGTTTCTATAGTGATTGTTATGGTAGTGAGAGATTCGGTAGTGAGAGTTTCTATAGTGATTGTTATGGTAGTGAATTTTGGTAGTGAGATTTTGGGTAGTGAGAGATTTGGGTTGTGAGAGATTCGGTAGTGAGAGTTTCTATAGTGATTGTTATGGTAGTTAGAGATTCGGCAGTAAGAGTTTCAGCATTAATTGTTATGGTAGTGAGTTTGGGTAGTGAGAGATTCGGTAGTGATTGTTTTGGTAGTGAGAGTTTGATTAGTGAGAGATTTGGGTAGTGAGAGTTTCTATAGTGATTGTTATTGTAGTGAGAGATTCGGCAGTAAGAGTTTCGGTAGTGATTGTTATGGTAGTGAGTTTTAGTAATGAGAGATTCGGTAGTGAGAGTTTTGGTAGTGATTGTTATGGTAGTGAGAGTATCGGTAGTGATTGTTTTGGTAGTGAGAGATTCAGTAGTGAGAGTATCCGTAGTGGGAGTTTCTATAGTGATTGTTATGGTAGTGAGAGATTCGGTAGTGAGAGTTTCTATAGTGATTGTTATGGTAGTGAGTTTGGTAGTGAGATTTTGGGTAGTGAGAGATTTGGGTTGTGAGAGATTCAGTAGTGAGAGTTTCTATAGTGATTGTTATGGTAGTGAGAGATTCGGCAGTAAGAGTTTCAGCATTAATTGTTATGGTAGTGAGTTTGGGTAGTGAGAGATTCGGTAGTGAGAGCTTCGGTAGTGATTGTTATAGTAGTGAGTTTTGGTAGTAAGAGTTTGGGTAGTGAGAGTATCGGTAGTGATTGTTTTGGTAGTGAGTTTTGGTAGTGAGAGTTTGATTAGTGAGAGATTTGGGTAGTGAGAGTTTCTATAGTGATTGTTATTGTAGTGAGAGATTCGGCAGTAAGAGTTTCGGTAGTGATTGTTATGGTAGTGAGTTTTAGTAATGAGAGATTTGGGTAGTGAGAGATTCGGTAGTGAGAGTTTTGGTAGTGATTGTTATGGTAGTGAGAGTATCGGTAGTGATTGTTATGGTAGTGAGAGATTTGGCAGTGAAGATTTCTGTAACACATTACACTTACCGAGTTACTGTACACCAACACACTACTTACAGTACACTAACACATTACACTTACTGAGTTACTGTACACCAACACGCTACTTACAGTACACTAACGCATCACACTTACTGAGTTACTGTACACCAACACGCTACTTACAGCACACTAACACATTACACTTACCGAGTTACCCTACACCAACACGCTACTTACAGTACACTAACACATTACACTTACTGAGTTACCGTACACCAACACACTACTTACAGTACACTAACGCATTACACTTACTGAGTTACCGTACACCAACACGCTACTTGCAGTACACTAACGCATTACACTTACTGAGTTACTGTACACCGATACACTACTTACAGCACACTAACACATTACACTTACTGAGTTACTGTACACCAACACACTACTTACAGTACACTAACGCATTACACTTACTGAGTTACTGTACACCAACACGCTACTTACTTTACACTAACACATTACACTTACTGAGTTACTGTACACCAACACGCTACTTACAGTACACTAACACATTACACTTACTGAGTTACTGTACACCAACACGCTACTTACAGTACGCTAACACATTACACTTACTGAGTTACCCTACACCAACACGCTACTTACAGTACACTAACACATTACACTTACTGAGTTACCGTACACCAACACGCTACTTACAGTACACTAACACATTACACTTACTGAGTTACTGTACACCGATACACTACTTACAGCACACTAACACATTACACTTACTGAGTTACTGTACACCAACACACTACTTACAGCACACTAACACATTACACTTACTGAGTTACTGTACACCAACACACTACTTACAGCACACTAACGCATTACACTTACTGAGTTACTGTACACCGACACGCTACTTAAAGCACGCTAACACATTACACTTACTGAGTTACTGTACACCAACACACTACTTACAGCACACTAACGCATTACACTTACTGAGTTACTGTACACCAACACACTACTTACAGCACACTAACGCATTACACTTACTGAGTTACTGTACACCAACACACTACTTACAGCACACTAACGCATTACACTTACTGAGTTACTGTACACCGACACACTACTTACAGCACACTAACACATTACACTTACTGAGTTACTGTACACCGACACGCTACTTACAGCACGCCAACACATTACACTTACTGAGTTACTGTACACCAACACACTACTTACAGCACACTAACGCATTACACTTACTGAGTTACTATACACCAACACGCTACTTACAGCACACTAACACATTACACTTACTGAGTTACTGTACACCGACACGCTACTTACAACACACTAACACATTACACTTACTGAGTTACCGTACACCGACACGCTACTTACAGCACACTAACACATTACACTTACTGAGTTACTGTACACCGACACGCTACTTACAGCACACTAACGCATTACACTTACTGAGTTACTGTACACCAACACACTACTTACAGCACACTAACACACTACACTTACTGAGTTACTGTACACCAACACACTACTTACAGCACACTAACGCATTACACTTACTGAGTTACTGTACACCAACACACTACTTACAGCACACTAACACATTACACTTACTGAGTTACTGTACACCAACACACTACTTACAGCACACTAACACATTACACTTACTGAGTTACTGTACACAGATACGCTACTTACAGCACACTAACACATTACACTTACTGAGTTACTGTACACCGACACGCTACTTACAGCACACTAACACATTACACTTACTGAGTTACTGTACACCAACACACTACTTACAGTACGCTAACACATTACACTTACTGAGTTACTGTACAACAACACTACTTACAGCACACTAACGCATTACACTTACTGAGTTACTGTACACCAACACACTACTTACAGCACACTAACACATTACACTTACTGAGTTACCATACACCAACACACTACTTACAGTACACTAACACATTACACTTACTGAGTTACCATACACCAACACGCTACTTACAGTACACTAACACATTACACTTACACTGAGTTGCAGCATCTTTGGTGGTTACCAGTGTATGTAAGTGAGGATGGAGGCTGGTATAAGTCTACAAAACTACACCTCCCATGAAGCACTCATATTAATAATCCCCAATCATTATCTCTGTCCTTTAGCCCTCCGTCTCTTTCTCCTCCGTCTCTCCTCCTGACTCATGTCGTCTTCTGACCTTTGCCATTTTCTCTTTTTTTAACCTTCACTCTGCTTTCTTTCCAGTCACGTCATCCTGCCCTCATTCCCATCACCTCTTTCCTTCAGTCTTTCTGTGCAGCTAATTTCTTTCTCCCTGATTCCGTACCGGCAGGGTTCGAGTTGTGGTAGTTCACTTATACATTGTATATATTTATACTGACACACCAAAGTCATGTGATATCTGTATCTATACTGAATATGAAGGGGTGTGTCCTCAGAGGATGGCTTAGGAACATCCACACCTGTATAAGCTGTGAGGTTATCTTGGGAGTGAGGCTGAAAACTGGCCAGGGTGTTCATGGCAAGCAGACATCAAGTACCGGAGTCTGAACGAAGTACGATAGTGGGCCCACCAGAGTGCCTCTGTTAACACCACCACACTGGGCACAGCGACTCACCTGGGCTTGTGCGGTTGCTTACTAGAACCTAGAGGACTGGCATCATGTGACGTAGTCCGATGAGTATCACTACGTTGGCCATTTGGAGTCCTTCAGGGACTTCATGTACCCCCACAATGAGGGGAGACTCCAGCAGGCCCAAATTTCCAGGTTCTGGAAAGTTCTGATGAATGGTATATAGATGGATATATATAGATGATGATCTGTATCAATCATATGGCTCAACATCTGTGAATTATATGCCAGTATAGTGAGATTTTTTGGCATTCGGGCTGTCTGAAGATCAAA
>JAMWET010000419.1:0-30185 GCA_024036415.1 Prochilodus magdalenae
TTCATTACAACATTTAATATGATTCAGTTAATATGGCCAATTGTGTTACGTGCGTTTGTGGAGTATCTACTTCATCTAAAAAGGACCACTCCAAATAAAGTGTCACCAAAATAATAATATTTAAACAGCATTTTATATTATGTATTAATGATGTCGGCGGCCTGTTCTTCTTTTTATGTAGCTGAGTTCTTCTCTGAAAATCAGTCCACCTCAAGCAAAGGAGCTCTTCTGTAAACAGTAGGGCAGCAATTAGAGTGCATCATAAGTGGTGACCAATCGGAAGGAGGTGGAAGTCAGTAGCAACAGTGTCATGGAGACATTGTTGGAGGCCGGGACCGCTAAACCTCTGGTTATAACAAATGGTGGAGTTAAACAAAACAGGATTCATCTCATTTACCAAAGGCCCGACAGCACACACGTGACCATTCCAGAGTCATCCTGGTTCTCAGGTAATGAGGTGATTTGCTTCGCCTCAAGTGGCATAAAAAACAACCTCTGAGGAAACCAGAGTTAGAAAAGGAGGTGAGTCTTTTCCTGCTGGAGTCAAATCTTCTTCCTCCATATTAAACACTTCTTCTGAAACGTGTGTATCTTCTATCCTGTATCACCATTTACATATGATCTTTTCCCATGTAGGCAAACGCTCCTCCATCACCATTTACAAGCCGGATAAGTTTGTTAATGACTCTGACACGGTGTCCCTGGTTTGTGAGGTCACCAGCTCTGATCTCAGGGATGTCTATATCATGTGGCAAGAGAACGGTGGTCAGTACAAGGAAGGTGACAGCACAACCACAATGACCACAAGCAAAAGCACACCAGTTCTTCTCAGCTCCTTAACCGTGACTGGACAGCAGTACAACAGCAAAGAAATCGATTGTGCAGTCAAGGAAGGAAACATGGAGAATGATATCCAGCCGAGAACAAGCACATCACCTAGGGGTAAGGTCATCTAGGAGTTGCTACTTTAGCTACAGCATAGACCAAATAATCCATTTCTGTTTGAACTACAGCATGTATCAAAACTCTGTATACTACACCCGTTCAGGCATCTGTCATAACAATTGCTGGTATTGCCAACTTAACAATGTTATATCACTGAAGAAAACTGATCTGATCAGTCATAACAGGATGTTTTCTATAATACATGTCTGCCATGGTTATGTCTATGTTATGTATCAGGTTCAAGTAGAGCCTTTGGGGCATGGAGTTGACAGTGAGCTCAAAGGTCTATTACATTTACATTTATGTCATTTAGCTGACGCTCTTATCCAGAGCGACTTACAAGGGTAATGATTACAGGTAGGCCAACCTAGTGTTAGGAGCCTTGCCCAAGGACTCTTATTGGTGTAGCTCAGCTAGTCACCCAGACTTGGATTTGAACCCCAGTCTCCCACATGTAGAGGTGGCACCCTGAGTAGTGGTGTTACCTGCTGAGCTACACCAACATCTATTAGTCATGTGGATTGTTAAATACTGTTGCTATCCCGCCGTAATAATCATATTGCTTTGGATAAGAGTAGAAATACATGCAATATGGATGACATGACAATCAGTATACCTGAAATGTGTCATCTATGCCATTACATTCCAGTGCATGCTCCTTATTGTTTATCTTGAGTTATAAGTTTATATGAGTTTTCCTTTATTTTACAGCAAGCTCTGCACCAACTATCCGTCTGGTGGAATTTGGACAATCCGTAATGTGTATGATTGAGGACTTCTACCCAAAGGCCTTGACTATCAAGTGGAAACAGAATGATCGTGAAGTCCGAGGCCTGGACTGGAAAACTACAGAGAAAGAGTCGGGTTTATACAGAACAGTCAGTGTCCTAGAAGCAAATCTGACATCTTCCAGCCCGGGCACCAAATACACCTGTGAAGTCACACACGGGGGCAAAACATACCCAGCACATCTGTCATCTAAAGGTAATCTACAGTTATGATGATTATGTAGTCTGTTTTTGGTTTACATTTTATACTATACCCTATGTATGTACTCTGGTTCTCACTTCTCTGGATTATTGACTTTGACCCATGATCTTGATTTGGCCTGCTGTTGTGAAGGGAATTAATTTTGCTGTCATCCACCATAGTTGCTTTCTTGGCATTCATGTTTGGTAAGGCCGGTGCATTCTTTCTTTTGAAGAGTGTACCAAGTAGTTGGTTGGACCATACCTAATGTATTTGTAATTGTCCTCCTTTTCTAATGGGTTTTTTTGATTTCCCTGACTTATGATGGCCTGCTTTACTGACATTGAAGCTCTTTGGCCTTCATATTAAGAGCTGACAGCAACAGATTCCAAATGCAAATGTCACACATGCTTCAAATCAATTCTAAACCTTTTTGTTTTGTTTAGACATTGAACCTAAACATGGGGAGGGGGTATACATGATAATGGTAATAATCCCTACATCATTCAACTTATTTGAATGCTTTAAATGGTATAATTGGCCATCAAATTATGGGCGAAAGTCAGCATTTCAAACTCATATTCATTATTCAATTTCAACCTCAATACGTGATCAGTTAACTTATGTTTTAACTTATGTTTTTATTATTAATAGTCTGATTTTCTCATTTGTATGTAGCTGAGTTCTCTCTGAAAATCAGTCCTCCACAAGCAAAGGAGCTCTTCATAAACAGCAATGCAGTAATCAAGTGTGTCATAAATGGCGATAACCGGAGAGAGGTGGAAATAGTAACAGTCTCATGGTCAGTTGGAGGCCAGACCCAAACCTCTGGTATAACACATGGTGGAGTCACAAAAACAGGATTATCATTTACCAAAACCAGCAGCTTGACCATTACAGAGTCAGTCTGGTTCTCAGGTGATGAAGTGAACTGCTCCACATCTAGAAACCAAATAACAATCAGTGACAAAGTTAGTGTTAAAAAAGGAGGTAAGTGTTTTATTGCGTCCAATCTTCTACATTGAGACACTTCTTCTGAAATCTATTATCCTGTATCATCATTTACATATGATCTTTTCTCATGTAGGTAAACGACCCTCTATCACCATTTACAAGCCCGATAAGTTTGTCCATGACTCTGACATGGTGTCCCTGGTTTGCGAGGTCAGCAGCTCGGATCAAGCCAATGTGTATGTCATGTGGCAAATAAATGGTGGTTCGTTCATGGAAGGCAACAGCACAACCACCATCAATAACAACAGTAGCTCACAGATTGTCCTCAACTCCTTAACCGTGACTGGAAAGCAGTACAACAGCGCAAAATTTGCTTGTGCAGTCAAAGATGCCAACATGAAGAACATCTACACGCCGATAACCAGCACAACTTCTGAGAGTAAAGTCAACTGTCCTATATGTCCTGTCTTAGAACGTCGCTGAGTGTCCTCTCAGACCAGGAAGCATCACTGACTCAGCTGTATCTGGCTGATTGAGATGCTGACCTAAGTGTGGTCTGAGATGCTGTTTGTCTCCTGTGTGTTTGTATCTGTGGTTGCTCGTTTGAGGTATGATGTTGCATGGGCCGTGCTCTAAATCCAGTCTGTCCAAAACCCTGTTACTATTCACACAACCACATGCCTGTGATGCAATAATGAAAATAATTAAAAAATATAAAATCTGTCTTTATGCATATACACACTGGCCTCTGCATGTTTCCCTGTGTAGTTGTGTGTCTTGTATTGCCATTGTTGTGCTCTGTCTTTTGCTTTCTCTGTATCTGTCCATGATCTGTGCCATGCTCATTGTTATGTGGTATATGTAAAGCATTCTGCATTTAATAATACTAAATGTAGACAAAACATAATGGGAAGTGTTTCGATGATCCTCATTGGCCTTAAAAAATATGAGCCTATATTAACATGTGCTTTTATTAGATTTATTATACTTGCAACAGTTGAATCAATAAATAAGCATTACTGCATTTGACATCATATAGTCCATCTTTCATTGCAAAAGACTTTTATGAACATTTAGTTTGCCCTCTTTGATTCATGTTGTGACTATAACCACAGTAAACCAGTCCAGTAGGACCCCAGACCAAGCCTGTTTTGTGCCATTGGGAATAAGATCAACACCCCCAGCTCCTCAAACAACTTAACAACCCAGCACCTCTAGCAACTGAACACCCCCAGCTCCTCAAGCAACTAAACAACCCAGCTCCTCAAGCAACTGAACACCCCCAGCTCCTCTAGCAACAGAACACCCCCAGCTCCTTAAGCAACAGAACACCCCCAGCTCCTTAAGCAACTAAACAACCCCAGCTCCTTAAGCAACAGAACACCCCCAGCTCCTTAAGCAACTAAACAACCCCAGCTCCTTAAGCAACTGAACACCCCCAGCTCCTTAAGCAACTAAACAACCCCAGCTCCTTAAGCAACTGAACACCCCCAGCTCCTTAAGCAACAGAACACCCCCAGCTCCTCTAGCAACAGAACACCCCCAGCTCCTTAAGCAACAGAACACCCCCAGCTCCTCTAGCAACAGAACACCCCCAGCTCCTTAAGCAACAGAACACCCCCAGCTCCTTAAGCAACTAAACAACCCCAGCTCCTTAAGCAACTGAACACCCCCAGCTCCTCTAGCAACTGAACACCCCCAGCCCCTAAGTAACTGAACACCCCCAGCACCTTAAGCAACTGAACACCCCCAGCTCTTTAAGCAAGTGAACACCCCCAGTTCCTCTAGCAACTGAAAACCTCCAGCCCCTAAGTAACTGAACACCCCCAGCTCCTCTAGCAACTGAACACCCCCAGCCCCTAAGTAACGGAACACCCCCAGCTCCTTAAGCAACGGAACACCCCAGACCCTGAGTAACTGAACTGCCCCGGCTCTTTAAGCAACTGAACACCCCCAGCACCTTAAGCAACTGAACACCTCCAGCCCCTAAGTAACTGAACACCCCCAGCTCCTCTAGCAACTGAACACCCCCAGCTCCTTAAGCAACTGAACAACCCCAGCTCCTTAAGCAACTGAACAACCCCAGCTCCTTAAGCAACTAAACACCCCCAGCTCCTTAAGCAACTGAACACCCCCAGCTCCTTAAGCAACTGAACACCCCCAGCTCCTTAAGCAACTGAACAACCCCAGCTCCTACAACCCCAGTTACAACTACTAGGCTGTAACCATAACAAATTCTGCATTATCTGATATTTGACCACACCAGTGTCCTCTGCTTCAGATCTAATACTCATAAACAAAAAATGCAGCTTGTTTCTGTCGTTGATGTTTTGTGTACTAGTCATAAACACTGTTCAGTAATACAATTCGCATGCTGATATCTTTTCACCAACGCATATCATGTATGTGTGCACAGGAGAGCTTTCATGCCTGGATCCTGGATTGTATATACAGTGTTATCAGGACATTGTGGAGGAAGACGAGTTCAACAGCTTGTGGTCCACCGCCTCATCCTTCATCTTCCTCTTCCTCTTCTCTCTCATCTACAGCACTGTGCTCTGCCTATTCAGGGTAAAAAGATGTTTATATAGTGTTTATATAATTTTATCAAAGTTTACATTTTACTTCCTGTGTGTACACTGGCTCTAAGAACTGAACATTTGTGCCGTTAAATATGCAATTCTATGCACTTATCATCGAAAGAATGATAGAAGGAAGACCCAGAAGGAAGCGTGGGATTGCAGTGCTATAGGGAAGGAAGATAAATGATGATAAATGTAGACTGATCTGGGCAGATAGCCACTGTTTAGATTTATTTAAATACAACATATATGGCATAATAAATAACACAGGCAACATAATATAACATAAAACTCATAACATAAACCCACAGACCTCCATCAGTACATTTTTGATAATGCTCTTTTATTTATTTTTTTCAATGGATACAAGTTTATCTACTTGTAGATTTTTGTGGTAGGAGCATAATAATAAAAAAAAAAATCTTATATCTGTCAAAACCAGATCTGTCAAAGAGCAACCATCTGGTACAAATTAGCTGTTAACCACTTAAGCTAAACCTAGAAATAAGAAAAGCTTTGCCTAAAGCATCACCATCACCATCTTGGCAAGTGTAAATGTGTAACCCCCCACTTCTCCCTGTTATTTGTTTTTTCCAGGTAAAGTGATGATGAAGAATGATAAACGAATGGAGGAATATTATCAGTCAATGCTATCTTCCACATTTGTCTGTTTTTCTGCTGATGTGTTCTCTTTGTAACTGGCAGAATTGAGATATAACTATTGTATTTGAACTAACCTAGACTGAAATAAATTAAAAATGAAAGAAGCTGGTTGCACTGGTTCATGGATTATATCAAATTATTTATTTATTTATTCATTTTCTAAGCCACCTATTCTTTTGGGTCCTGTGGGATTGGAAGGCTGGGCACACCCTGGATGTCCACCAGTAGGCTATACTAAGAATAAATTGCATTAATACAGTAGTTTGTAGGATGGCGTAATTTGGAAAATTTAAATAGGGCCCAGCATATCACGAGAAAGTTGCAGATTCCACCATTATAGTAAGAAACAAGGAAATGCACAGTTCCTCCTTCTAAGTGTTAGTATCAGCAGCTGTTTACGTGAACGTGATTGTTCATCCTCTCAAGTTGTACTGACAGCAGACTAAATGCTACAGTGGTTCACTATTGCCTCTTCAGGTACAAAGTGGTATAACAAGACAGAATGGGCAAGGGTTAGCTGGTTAGCATGCTAACTTCAGTAGATATCTCTGCAACATGATGTCCTTGTAGAAGCATACCATCTAAACCATGAATCCACTAAACAAAATACACTAAGCTAAATTAAGATGGATTATCATCAATAATAATAATAATAATAATAATAATAATAATTTTTAAAAATAAAGAATAATAATTATTATAATAATAATAACAAAACAACAAAAGTTTTAATGGAAAGCAATCCACAAAAAATGCTATAGTAAATCTTCTTGTATCATAAAATCACAATGATAATAATTAGAAATGGAAAAATATTATAAGTGATTTATACATTATTGTTTTAAGATTAAAGTTAAAAAACAAATACAGAATTATTTGAAAAATACATATATTTAACACTAAGGATGGTATTATTATGATTTTTGTCAATAATGATATTAAAATGAATGCTGATACTTACTGATACTCTTATTGGTGCCACTCTCTACAATTTAACACCAAAAAAAATTAGACATATCATAGACATCTGTGCAAAGGTCTGTGATCTTTCTACACCTTAAAATATATAGAACAACTATAAATAACACAAAATTAGTTACTCCTGGTCAAATGTCCCTATCTACCATTCAGGGATTTATGATATTACATGTAATTAGACTGTTCTCAGTGCCGGTTCTACCAATAAACTCCATCACATATTACTTATCCATTAAGGTAAGAAAACGGTTCTCAAGATAGACATCCACCTTGAAAGATCATACTCAGATCTGCTCCGCTGGTGTGCAGAAGTGAAAGAGAAGCCTGAAAAGCAAGACGATCTCACATGCTAATTTTTGATCAACTAAGAAACCAGATGTTTCAGTGTCAACAACATTTCCAGGAACTTCAGGCCTAATTAAACATCTGTTATGCATGTGTGACCAGAGAATAGGAAGGCAAATTATTCAACAGCTGCATGATCAGTCAGCTGGCAGTAAATTAATTATAATGTCAATATATTAATTAAGATTTGGAGCATGAAGATTCTTCTGCTAAGCTTATTAGTGTGAGGAATTCTTTTCAAAATTTAGACACAGTGTCACCCCCCCCCCCCCCCCACACACACACACACACAGTCTTGTTCAGGTTTCCTGTATTGAACAATGTAAAAAAAAAAAACATACTTATTAAAATAAAACTTATTCATTATATTTATTATAATTGAATGTTAAATTATAATGTAGATTATGTGGTTATGTGTTTAATATGTAGAACCTGTCTGAAAATGGTTGACACAACAAATTACAGAATCCTTTTAGTTGTCATCTAGAACAATTTTCAAAAAGCTTATATACAGAACCTCATACAACACATTCTCCATTCATCTGAAGAACAATGCAAGGAACGGTTTAAGCCTGAAATGGGTCTATAGAATGTATGGCTCTAACAGAACCATGGTATTTGTTTAAGAACACTCATAGATCCATTTTAAATGTTCTTTAATTGTGTTTTAATTCATTTAAATGGTACCTGATGGCTCGTTTGCAAATCCGCTCTGCCTCATATTATTTCTAAAATTGGAGGGGCTGTCCCCTAACCATAACCACCATCATAAAACCCATCCCCCTGATGAACCCATAAACTAGCTAGAAGGGTTCGAACCCTTTCTCAGTCAAATAATTTGCATTCCTAACCCTTAGATGCGTAACTAGGGCTAATATGTTTTGCACAATTTTCAAGTAAAATGTAATGATCATTCTACTGTACCTGTATTTGATATTGTGTAATTAAAAAATAATAACTTTTAATTTAGAAAAATTGCACTTTCTGTATTACTAACTTTCTTTTTCACAAGCGGGTCTACACTGACCGACTGAAGTGGACTTTAAAATAAAACTTTGTTGTCATTTAATTTTTAGGTATCCCTTAAAGTCATGTATTTAATATTATATAATAAAAATATATGGTAAACATTTACTGATTTAAAAAAATGTACTGGCCTTTTACTTCCCTGCTCTTCCATTAGTGGGTCAAACATTACCCTGTATTAAGATTTTTTTGATATTCCAGTAAAGAATAATTATTTCTACAAAAGATTACCATTCGTTTGTTTTATGCTTTGGTCATCCCAGATTTTTTTCCACGCTTGAAATTTCCATATTTCTATTTTACATGTTAAAAATTATAGGATATGGTTAAAAGGTGAAAAAAACAATAAAATAATTATAAGACTATAATGACCCATATGGAAGAATGTGGGGTTCAATTACTAATGCATCTACGGATTAAGAGCTATGTAGCACTTTATATGAATCTGATTAATTAGCTCATTGCTTAATGCATATATAGTTATTTAACTGAATAGAAAACCACTGAAGAGAATCATAGCTAGGATATTATTTCTGATGTATTTTATAAACATCTTCACATCTAAAGCATAAACCTCTCATTTAAAATCAAAGGCTCTAAATAGTTCTATATGGTTCTAGGAAAACCTTTAATTGGTATACAACATTTCAATAAACTTTAAAGCTTATTCATTCAAACGTCTAACTTATAAAGGTGGTTCCTTTCTGCACAGTCCAGTATTTGAATAGTGAATGGAATGGCTGGATCGGCCTTGCATTTATTATAGGTTTTGCATCTGACGTTAAGGATGAGTTCAAAGCCTAATGACTGCAGGACTGCAGGTGAGAAGTCACAGATCAGACCTGCTCTCTGTACGACTTTGCTTCACTGCCTGTATCCTGTGGTGTATTTGAATATCCTGTTTCAAGGGATCTTCTCATGCATTTTAATACTAAATCTCAAGGGAGCAAAGAAACCATCCCATGGTGCACCTGCTGTCAGCTGAGCAATGAAACCTTTGGATGCAAGGTAAGTACAAGAGAGCATTTTGCATGTTACTATCTGGAATTGATTTTTATTGTATGAATAATTAAATAGTTAATTCTTATGTTAAAGTCATATTCAACAGCAGTTACCGGCTTTATTTAGTTTATTAAGTCCTAACAAGTGAGTGCTTGGTCATTATTATGTCTCTCAATGCTGCTTTTTTAAGAAATAACCAGGGTGAACTAAGATGTAAGGGTACTGTTAATTTTTTTTTCTGTATCATGCTAAGGTGTCCATTATCATTCACGTGTTAAGCCTTATTAAGATGCTAGCTGGAATTATTTCCTATTCCTGGCATCCATATGGACAGACTTCCTGGAGTCTTCTGATTGGGTCTTCAGGCTTCTGAATGGCAGGTTCATGATTCCTTTGACTTTATCCTTTCATTTTGATAGAAAGATAGATAAATACATAGATAGATAGATAGATAGATAGATAGATAGATAGATAGATAGATAGATAGATAGATAGATAGATAGATAGATAGATAGATAGATAGACAGACAGATAGAGATATATAGATAGATGACAGACAGACAGACAGACAGAAAGATAGATAGATAGATAGATAGATAGATAGACAGACAGACAGACAGACAGACAGACAGACAGACAGACAGATAGACAGATAGATAGACAGATAGATAGACAGACAGACAGACAGACAGACAGACAGACAGACAGATAGATAGATAGATAGATAGATAGATAGATAGATAGATAGATAGATAGATAGATAGATAGATAGATAGATAGATAGATAGACAGACAGATAGAGATATATAGATAGATGACAGACAGACAGACAGAAAGATAGATAGATAGATAGATAGATAGATAGATAGATAGATAGATAGATAGATAGATAGATAGATAGACAGACAGACAGACAGACAGACAGACAGACAGACAGATAGACAGATAGATAGACAGACAGACAGACAGACAGACAGACAGATAGATAGATAGATAGATAGATAGATAGATAGATAGATAGATAGACAGACAGACAGACAGATAGATAGACAGATATATAGATAGACAGACAGACAGACAGACAGATATATAGATAGACAGACAGACAGACAGACATATAGATAGATAGATAGATAGATAGATAGATAGATAGATAGATAGATAGATAGATAGATAGATAGATAGATAGATAGATAGATAGATAGATATCATAATCATAATCTTAGTCTTCTTTAAAGTTAGATTAAGTCCCATCTCTTTATGCTGTTCTTTTATATAACCTTCCTTATAAGGTCCTTCAAGGCTTTAAGACCTTCCGCTATGAGTGCTTACTCATTGGCATATTGAAGGTTATTGTGGTTTTGTGTCCAATTCTGAATCCCCCATCATCCTCCTTCAGTCCTGCCTTCCTCATTATGTTTTACGTACAGGTGGAACAGCTATGCTGATAGTATGCAGCCTTATCTAACTCCCTTGCCTGGAAGTGCCTTGATTAGTGTACAGGTTCCTTATTAGAAGATGTTCTGGTATTCCCATTTTCCTGAGAACATTCCATAATTTACTGTAGTTAGCACCATCAAAATCTTTCCTGTAGTCAGTGAAACTTTGCAAATCTCCTTCATTTGCCTACGAACACTCACAGAAGCTGATCCATTCTCCTGGCCGTTCCGGGCCAAGTTGTCCAACTGTATCTTCCTTCTTGTTCTTTCTGACCTTACCATTCCAGTCCACAATCACCAGCAGAAAGTCATGTTCTGGAGTTTGATAAAAAATGTCCTGCATCCATTTTTGGGACAGAAACCTTGGAGGATTGTAATGTTCAATGAATTTACATTAGTTACTACTTAATAATATAGTAATGCACACCTAGTGATTTAGCAACTACTGCTTTGTTATAGTATTACTGGTGCATCATCAGATGTACAGTGCAGTACAAAGAACATCTATGTTTACCCTGGTAAACAGAAATAGCCTCCTTATTTGAGGCATTTATTCTATTTTGCTATAACCCAAGTTGACAATGATGGTGACCTTGATGCATTTTGTAAATCTGAGGACAATGTATGTATATGTCTTCTAGAAGCTTCTTATCTTAACACAAGAATTATTGTAAAATTGTTTTTTTACAGTAATCTTTAGGGGGATGGATAATTTTTCTCATTAGGCTGTAAACAATAAACAAGTAACATGACCTTTGAGTCATTGTTTGCACTTTTGAGACACTAGATAGAGAGTCTACAGCTGTTTTATTAGTATGCAAGTTTTAAACTGATGATTTGATATCTGATAAGGTTTCAGCTGCACTTCTTTATTGATAGCATTGTTACAGCTTAATTAAATCTTACAAGGTATTATTTAATTAGGGTATTATTATGCAACATGTCAACATTCACTTGTACACTGCTTTCCACAACAGGTAAACCCTACTAGGAGACTGGGCACCTGTAAACAGGTCAGCCTTTGCATGGTGTATTACAAACATGGACCGCAATCATATGTAAGCTTTAATAGGCCTAAATTGTTTACTATCAACTAAGCAGTGTTTGGTATTCATGGCTAAACCGTGGCATGTTTCTGTTTTCCAATGCCAACACAGCTATGACATTTCTGGAAGTGGGAAGTGTATACTTCTTAGGAGTGCTTTAGTGGACTCAGACTGCAAATGTGATACTGCAGCAGGGTTCAAGAGGGAAGGGCTGGAGTGGCTGAAGGTTTTAATTCCAGTCAGGTAGACGCTTCCCTAATTCCTCTCGTTAACAGGTGATTGGTTGGCCTTTTGCTGATAAGTTTGATGACTTGTGTTATGCACTGAGAAACTTAATATGCCAGCACTAAAGCAGTCCCCTGGAGCTCTTTTGTGATGTACTCCAGCTGAGAGTCTGGACTAAGCAACATTAAGCAAAATAATAATGCTAGTGCCCTCTAGTGTCACAATATTGGGTTTAATGCTTGTTACTGGTTAAAGAGACTGTGAACTAAGGCAAATGATGGAACAAAAACATGACAGTTTTGACCATGCAGTATTTCCATCAGTAGCAACACTTTAACTAGGTTACACCGTCATTAGCGCATTTACTTCCACTTACGTCTAGAGGTTTATTTGTGCCTCACTGGAAATGATAAGATTTTGTCATATCACCACACTGATGTATGGTTAAGGTACCTAGGTCGTGAAGCATGCATACAATGATGAAAATGAAGGGCTAAATATGCCAAAGCAATGTGCCCTGTTTTAATTTGCTGTCCTGATTTAAAATTCAAAATATCCTTAACCAGCTATATCTTAATATCTCCTTATATCTACACTGACTGTCCATGTTATTAGCTCCATTGACTATATAGCAGCATATCTGTGCTTCTCCAGTTACAGACTGTAGTCCATCTGTTTCTCTGTATACTTTATTACCCTGTTCTTCAATGGTCAGGACCCTCACAGGACCACCACAGAGCAGGTATTATGTGGGTGGTGGATTATTCTCAGCACTGCAGTGACACTGACATGGTGGTGGTATGTTAGAGTGTGTTTTTATCTCAGAGTCACTGCTGGACGGAGTATCTCCACCAACCAAAACTATCCATCATTTAGACAGTGTCCTGTGGGCGGCGTCATGTGGATAGCATCCTGTGGACAGTGTCCTGTGACCACTGATGAAGGACTAGAGTATGATCAACCCTGCACTGTGCAGCAGCAGATGAGCTATCATCTTTGACTGTATATGCACAACACACACTAACACACCACCACCAAGTCAGGGTCATTGTAGTGCTGAGAATGATCCACCCCTCAAATAATACTTATACCTAAATATATAGATATGATCCACCGTAGAAACATCTCCTGGAATATCGCACTTAATGGCAGTTTGTCTGGAAATGAAAGAAACCAAGTGGCGTCTGACTTTTGCCCAGTACTGTATGTTGATAAGGAACAGTACTCCAGATGGTGTTTTTGTGAACGCGTGTATCACTGTGGCTGGGGTGGTCACAGTGATACAGACCTTTACAAATACTCTGTGCAGTAGTTCAGGCAGTTTCCATGACTGTGCTATTGGAGGATTTAGGGAGAAGTGTGTAATAGTGAGGAGGATCCATGATCAGAAATAGAATGTAATATATACATCCATGTTCTCATTAGTGCATAATTACCTGTAAACTGTAAATTGCTGTGTTTTCATTAGCTTAGAAAGAGCCTCATTATATCTACATAGGAGCAGGTCGTCCTCAAACAGAGGCTTTCATGAAGAGCCACCTTGTTTTAATAGTAGTTCAACTTAGTTAGCCCATCTAGTTTAAACGTGGTGCTGCTAATGTAATGTTATAATGCAAGACTTAGAAAGACCAACAATCCATTTGAAATGTCCTGCATATTATATTTATTGGAACTGTTTATTGGGGAATAAAACTCGCTCAAATCTCCTCATCAAAAATACCACAGTCAGTAAAAGTTTGAGGCTGAAAGGAAGCTACATATTCTCCAGCAACTGGTTTGGAAATCTCCCATACCACTTTAAATACCACCATTCCAGCACTGACATTTTTTTTTTGGTGTTCTGTGTTGTAAGATATTTGAGAACCTATATTTTGACAAAAAACTGAAAAGGGAAGGAAGTTAAATCCTCACTGTCAATACCGAGAAAACACGGAAGAGCATTCTTAATTAAATTCATCTTAGTATGGCTGTGAATTAGAGTTTGGGGATCTGCCCTGAATGAGCACATGCAGACCAAAGAAAACTCTAGGCTTTGGGTTGGGCCAAAATTTAATGGGTTTTAAAAGGAGGAATGAGTGATGGGGGCGGAAGAACGAGACAGATGACTGTGAGTTAGACCAACATTAAATTGGTGGCTGATGGTTTGTCTGTCAGTCAAGCAGAGGTGCAGTAGATGGGTATGTAGTGGAAGAAGAAGAAGAAGAAGAAGAAGAAGAAGAAGAAGAAGAAGAAGTAGAAGGAAGAGGAGAAAAAAGAGAAGACGAAGAAGTGAAAACTGAGAAGAAGAAAGAGAAGAAGGGCAAAAATAAGGAGAAGAAGGAGAAGAGGAAGGAGAAGAGGAAGAAGAGGACAGAGAAAACCTTTTCTCCTTCCTCTTCTTCTTCTCTTTGTTTTCTGTCTTCTTCTTCTTCTTCTTCTTCTTATTATTATTATTATTATTAGTATTATTACTATTATTATTATTATTATTATTCATGTTGAGGTGTTCTCCTAAACAGCAGTTCTGTTTTATTCTCTACACTACTGGAAGCATGTCTCCCAAACTCCAGATCAGATATTGTATTAGATCTGTTTATTTAGAAAATCACTAATGACCTCCAGAAGCCTGTTTTTAGAACCATGCTCGCTGTGCGTTTCACCCCAGGCACCGCTCGCCAGTCTCTCTGTAGGTCATTTGAGGTCATCTTACGGTGGGTAAGGGACATTGGAATGAGGTGGCGCTCATCACGGTCAGTAGAGAGTGGGTTTGGCCCTCTGCCAGTCTGTAGCTGTGTTGTCCTGTGTGTTTGCTGCTAGACCTTGTTCTTATGAGCCAGACCCTCACTGTATCTGCCAAATCTGGAATTGAAGAAGATGACAAAACCAGGGGTTTCCAGGAGAAAATTGCCCTTTCATGTACTCCAGTTCACATGTGTACATTAGCGTGTGAGTACATGTGGTCCAAAACGAGCATTTGTATGATGATGCGTATGACTGTGCTTGGATATGATGAGCACTTTTACAAAAGCTGCAGCTGTTTAACACAATTACCAGGATGTACTGGACTCATTTGTAAAGTGTTATGTTTTATTTTATAGTGTATCTTTGAAATATTACTGTTATCCATTTACAGCGTAATCTTGCTACATAAGCTGCATGAAGAATTGGAAGTGTTAAGTTTATTGACACAGCAAGGCTTTTGCTCCTAGACGGAGCCTAAATGCCGGTCTCCAGTGCACATGGCAGTGGTGTTATCAACTATACTATACATATCGATCCAGTCCAGCGAAAAACAAGTGCCTCCAAAACGGCAACTTTACAGGATAGGCCAAAAACCTGACTTAACTTTAATGTAAGTCAATAGGACCAGACTTTTTAGAAAGAGATCACATCATGAAATAGGAACAGCTGGAGCAGCTGCTGTGTTCACATGATACATAAAAGTGCAAATCAGCAAAAATAGAGATACATGTTTTTCATTGGACAGCAACAATATTCTTAAAAAAGGTTCAATACAACTTCAAATAATGTATGAACATTATGGTAGCAATGCTATCAGGCTGGAGATACAGCTTCTTGGTGAAGGACGCTGTTTTAGTTATTGTGTGTATCACTGTGGTGGGCTGGGACACAGTGATTTAAGCCATTACAAAAACCTTCTGTTCAGACTGAAGTACTATAGAATGATGATCTCTGCTTGAATTGCTGCATTTGTTGCTTTAGCATATGCACAAAAGCAATATCAATGTATAGGAATATCCACAGGGGTTGGACAATGAAACTGAAACACCTGGTTTTAGACCACAATCATTTATTAGTATGGTGTATGGTGTAGGGAGAGTTGAGGTGCACATTTAATTCTGCCGTGGTTTGGGCAGCCGTGGTTTTATGTTTTTTGGATACAATCCGGGTTAGCACCCGAACATCCCTTTCAGACAGCTTCCTCTTGCGTCCACAGTTAATCCTGTTGGATGTGGTTCGTCCTTCTTGGTGGTATGCTGACATTACCCTGGATACCGTGGCTCTTGATGCATCACAAAGACTTGCTGTCTTGGTCACAGATGCGCCAGCAAGACGTGCACCAACAATCTGTCCTCTTTTGAACTCTGGTATGTTACCCATAATGCTGTGTGCATTGCAGTATTTTGAGCAGAACTGTGCTCTTACCTGCTAACTGAACCTTCACACTCTGCTCTTACTGGTGCAATGTGCAATTAATGAAGATTGGCCACCAGGCTGGTCCAATTTAGCCATGAGACCTCCCACACTAAAATGACAGGTGTTTCAGTTTCATTGTCCAACCCCTGTATTTCCATACGAAAAGTTTAAACAGGATGTTTGAGAGCTTGAGAAAGTAAACCTATGTGCAGACGTCTAAGGCAGCAACAGAAGCAAACAGAAAACTCTATGAAATCAGTACATGTGTTTATTCTTTTTCCACCTGTGATTACATTATATATATATATTATATATATATATATATATATACATATATATATATATATATATATATATATATATATATATATATATATATATATATATATATATAGATATATATATATATATATATATATATATTATTATTACATTTGTTTTTTTAATCTATGCCCCTGCCCAACCCACAAATATTAATAATTACTAGTCATAAGTGATATTTTACCAATATAAAATGGCAAAAGAAATGAATTAAATGTGTGTTAAGTTTTTATGACTTGTGGACTTGTGGTTAACCTCAACATCATTTCATTATTCATTATTTTAAGATCCTAAAACACAGGAGTAAAATTCACCATAGTAACAGTACTTGTGAGATCAATAAATATTTAGACTTTGAGGAATATCTCACAATGCTGAGGGCCTTACAGCGTGTGGTGTAAGGTGCAGCGTGTGGTGTAAACTCTCAGGACAGAATAAGCTTAGAATTGTTATACATTAGCATTTCTATTTAGCTGAAGTCAGTGTTCAGTAAAGGCTAAAATGCTCAGCATGCACTAGGAACAACATGCAGCACATAGTTACAGCAGCAGACAAGGCACTCCATGTCTAGATCCTTCTGGCTTCCTATGCACATCAGGGAACACAGTTTATTTTGGTTTATTCAGACAAGTTTTTTTTTTTTGTCTTTTGTCAAAGTTGAACACATTGGAGTGAAATATAATTCCTTCGATATTTGTGTTCAAAACACCACAGCACAACGTTGCACCAGACTAAAAACTCATGGGATAGCAGTATGTACATTGATTATGAAGGGGGACAGCTTGGGAACGCCCACATCGGTTTAGGTAGTGAGTTGTTGTCTTGTGAGTGGGGTTGAACACTGCTCATGGCCAGGCGATGTGAATTATTGGAGTTCAAACAAGTCATGTAATTACTGTTAACTCTACAGAAAGCTTGAGGTCTGAATGCAGGCCTGCAGTAATGGTGCAAGGAATGTGTGATTACTCCGATGTTGGACAGGGTCTAGATTAGTTCAGGTGGATTTTGGAAAGGGTCTATCTTTGTTCAGGTGTTTGTTGGAAAGGGTCTATCTTTGTTCAGGTGTTTGTTGGAAAGGGTCTATCTTTGTTCAGGTGTTTGTTGGAAAGAATCTGGATTAGTCCAGGTGGATTTTGGAAAGGGTCTATCTTTGTTCAGGTGTTTGTTGGAAAGGGTCTGGATTAGTCCAGGTGCATGTTGGAAAGGGTCTGGATTAGTCCAGGTGCATGTTGGAAAGATTCTAAATTAGTCCAGGTGCATGTTGGAAAGGGTCTGGATTAGTCGGGTGTATTGCTTTCAGCCTTGGAAAATTCTAAGTTCCCAGGTGCATGTTGGAAATGGTCCTGATGGTCTGCAAATGTGTGGAAAGGTCCTGTCTAATTAGTCCCAGGTGGATGGTTGGAGGGTCTGTCTTTTTCAGCTGTTTGTTTGAAAGGGTGATTGATCCAGATTTTGTGAAAGGGTCTGTCCCAGGGTTTGTAGAAAGGTTCTGGATTAGTCCGGTGGATTTCGAAAGAATCTAGATTAGTCTTGGGTGAATTTGGAAGGGTCCTAGATTAGTCCAGTGTTGCTGAAAGGGTCTGGAGTAAGCCAGGTGGATGTTAGCAAAGGTTCTTGATAAGTCCAAATTGATGTTGGAAAGGGTCTAGATGTTGTATGTTGAAGGGCCTAATTAGTTTCAGAATATGAAAGGGTCTAGGTTAATCTATATGGATGTTGGCAGGTGTAGTGGTTTTGTTGGAAGATCTAGATTGTCTTGGGGAATGTTGGAAAGGGTCTATATCCCGGGTGTATGGCCTTTTCAGTGATGTGATCTTGTAATCTGCCTCAAATACCAATGTTGAGTTTGTCAATGTGATGCAGAAAAGAACCCAGTGGCGGCTGTAGAGTAACGGTGGTGTATCTGTGATGTTGTGGGGCGGGTGCAACTTTCAAAGGCTCTGGGAATCTTGGTAATAGTATGTAACCTCAAGAAAATGTCCTGTTAACATTCAGGGCTAAGAATTATGCAAGTGTTCTAAGCTTGATAGGGAAATTCACAATGGTACCTGCATAAAGTCGGCTCTGGATGTCTATCCTAATATTGGAAGCTGAGGGGTCCATCCAAGAAGTCATCGATTTAACTTCAACTTGAGATATTACACTAGGAAAAACGGCTCTTTGAATATAGGACTTGCCATTCATTCATCTACTAAGCTGCTTATCCTTCTGGCAACAGGGGGTACTGGAACCCACTCAACGCTCTCTGGGCAGAAGGGCAGAGAACACCCTGGGGAGGTTCATCTCAGAGCAGACACACAGACTTACACCTATACCCACTAGAGGGCAATTTAGGATCTCCAGTTCACCTGAGTGCATGTTTTTGGGACTGTGGGAGGAAACCTACACAGACACGAAGTGAACACGCAAACTCCACACAGAAGGGAACCAGCATGTCCAGCGTGGGAATCGGACCCATGCCCTTCTTGCTGTGAGGTGACAGCGCCACCCACTGTGCTCACATAATGTAATTACATTTCTTAATGACTGAAGATCCCCCAGAAATTGTGGTACATCTGTGACACATACAACTGTCCTATTGATTGATTCGCCACATTGGTTTTGAAGTTTCTTAGGCTGAGAGGGATGATTTGCATTGTTTTGAAGTTAATCACTGTTATAGTGTTTTGTGTGGCAACTGATGGTGTTTTCAGGTGGTTACTAGGTCATTATTTCGTCTCTCTGGTGGTGGCTAGAGAGCAGCTAGGCTATAGCTGTGGTTGCTTGTTGGTTAGTGTGGTATTGCAGGTAGTTGCTAGGTGTTTGACAGTGTCGCTAGATAGCTGACTTTAGTATATTGCCTGTTGTATTGGATATGGTGGCTTGAATGTTGTTACATTATTGTTATGCTACACTGATAGTTGATTGGCATTTGATGGGGTTTCAGGTGGTTGCTAGATCATTTTACTTTTTGTTATTGTATCTCTGGTAGTTGCTAGGGAACTGTAAGTTTGTTGCTAAGGTTGCTTGTTGGTTGCTATGATAGTTGATAGATGGTTGCTAGTGCATCACCCTGTGGTGGCTAAGGTGTTGCACTCCAGAGGTTATGGTATATTAAATGATTGCCACAGTGTTGCTAAGTAGTTTAGAATTATTGCTACAGTGTCAGGGGTGGCATGAGTGTTGTTATATAACTGATATGGTTAATTGCCATTTGATGGGGTTTTAGGTGGTTGCTAGGTCATTTATTACTTCATGAAAATAGTATCTTTGGTGGTTGCTAGTGAGCAGCTTGTTACTATGGTGTTCCAGATGGTTGCTATGATTGTACAAGTGTCTTGTTGTGTATAAAAATAAGTTTATTTAATAATGTTTCCCAATATTCCATAAATAAAGCAAATTCAAGCCAGATTAATGACTGACAGCGATAACTGACAATGCTCTCTTTAAGTAGGTTGATATAACACTACTTATCGCCGCTGGATTCCACATCATTTAAAGTTCCTCGTGCCTGCACAGTTTTTGTTCAGTTGCTCTGCAGCATCAACCACGGTGTTCGCTTTGACTACTGGGGGAAAGGAACTCATGTGACCGTTACTACTGGTAAGTAGATCCAGATAATCATTTCTCTGTGTTAGAGCGCTTTCTGTTATTTTTGGTAAAGTTGGCCAACACTACTCCAACATACACTGAACATTTCTGCGCTGAAATGTATAGTGCGCGCGCTATGAGGTAGAGAAGGGTGGCTGGGTGGGAAGCTAGACGTTGTCCTGTGAGGAACGGTGGTTTTTGCGCAGCGAGGTGATCAGTTTATTCACAGTGATCCCTACTTTGACTACTGGGGGAAAGGAACATCGGTGACCGTCACTTCAGGTAAGAACCAATATATTAGAAACATACGGTACATGTCCAAATATCGGCTTTCAGACTGCGTCATTTTGCGCGAGAAATGTACGGTTATGTAGTGTATTGCGCAGAGCTCAGGAACTGTTGTATGAGCATATTGTGCGGGTAGTGCGGGGTAGTTTAGCACTGTGACTACGGTTTTGACTACTGGGGGAAAGGAACCTCGGTGACCGTGACTTCAGGTAAGAAATTACCCCAAATAACGCTGATAACTGAATCTGCTCATTATAGCGAGAATCCCTGTTTAATATAATTGAAGCAGTTTAAAAGTCAATAGCTGTTTAAAATCCTAGTTGGTTAGTCTTCCTTTAAAATGTGGCCACAACGATGCGTTAAGATGAAGTTCGGTAACTGAGTTGTGTTTAAAGTGAGTTAGAAACGGGTATGATATAAATATCATTAGATTAAACCTCGATTCTATTGCGTAAAACAGAACGCTCTGAATAAGAACGAGTACCATAACGGATCAGCAGCGCAGACGGTGTTTAGGTGTTTTTGGGAGGCGGCTGTTTTTATTTTTGCCTTCATATCGCCTAATTGTATCATTTTTACAGTGAATGAAAGTTGCTCAGAGTAACTACTAGTGTAAGTAGATGTATTTAAAGTTCGCAGCTCGTGACAGGTGAACAGGCGTTATCGGGTCTTTGTTTTTTTTTGCCCATGTAAGAACCGTGTACTTTAGAAACGATGGTCACCGCAGCATCTGCTATAAAACAACATTTAATTTATTCGGCCGAAAAAAAAAAATGAACGTTTATTAAAAATTAAACCTCTCCAACGTAGAAAAGCAAACCTTGAAAAAATAATTATGTGGGGTTTAGTACTTGTGGGGTTTAGTTCTCGTTGGGTTTAGTTCTTGTGGGGTTTAGTTCTCGTTGGGTTTAGTTTTTGTGGGTTTTAGTTCTTGTACAGCTCTACTCTAGTTTTTACTGCTAAATTGTCGACAAATGCTCTTTTATATAAATTACTTTTGTGTGTTCAGATAAAAAGCAGTCTTCGGTTCACCAGCCTAAAACTCTAATGTCCTAACAAGAATTACATTTGTATGTAAAGTATTAATGTGTTAAATTGTTACCTCAGTTAATTCGTCCTCTGGACACATTCATTTAAACTCGCCATATAATATATTTTTAACTGTAGCAAGTAGATATCTAACTGGCCATCTAATTTGCCATCATCTAACGGTCTAACACTAATAAATTATTTTTTTAATTTTTTTATTAAATTAACATTCGTTAAGTGGTTAAATTTGGCTTGCCTGAAATGTTCACGTCGCAGTTAGAAGTGGCATAGTGTAGAAATATATAATACAATTGCGTATATATGCTCCTAGCTGTCGTCTTCTAATGATCTGACAATAATTAGATTTTTATTTAAATGTATTTTTTCTTACATTTTTTTTGTTATTTGTTAACGCTATTTAATTAACCATTTATTCGTTTGCATATTTTTTAATTAGCAGCAAATAGACTTCTGTTTGGGTAACATTGTAATTATACATCTTTGCGATTGCTTTTACCATCATCTAATAGACCACTCATATTTTTTTTCCTGTAATTGCATTTGCATTGCATGTTTGTTAAATTCGTCGAATCGTTTAATTTGGCTTGCCTAAAATCATATCTTATTATCATATCATGACCATCATACAGTTATCTGACAGTATCACATTTTAATTTAATTGTCTGACAAAGTTCTTAATTTTGTTATTTGTAAACTCTATTTAATTGAGTTAATTCATAAATTTAAAAATGTGGCCACCTAAAACGTTCTTTCCACACGGTCGCGTGAGGTCTTAAGCACGGTGAACGTACCCATTGAGAAGTCTATTTGCTACATTTAAACTTGCCATGTTTTTATATATAATGTAATATATACTTATAGATTTAATAGTAATGTAATTGAATTCTGAAGCGTTGCTTAAACACTCCCTCTCATAACTTTATTATTATGGGACATAGTGATGGGGGATGAGGGGATAAACCTGTCGTGTTCAAAGTGTCTGAATGAACACCGTGTTTAATTTCATTCCGCAACGATCCTTCAGCAGTGCAGATTCAGTATGCTGTATTTATGGCTGTTTCAGAAATAGAGAAATATAAAGTAGGTTTATTCAGATGTACCATACCTCAAATTAATATTTCAGACTAATAGATTTACTAAGCGTCACTGATGCCCATTTACTGCACGCAGTGTTTATCATTTGTTACAGCGTCTGATTTGTACATTTAATGCAGGTTTGTAAACCAAAGATCAGTTGTTGGGGTTAGGTTAAAACCTCTAAAATTGTGGTAAAAGAAATGACAAAGTGCAAATGTGCTGTATGTTTTGCAAAAGTTACATTATAAAGTGTATGATTTATATTTTCTAAATGCTACATTTATCTGATCAATTTGAAATGAGTACAGTAGAGGATGTGTTACTTCACTTATAGACAATCAATAAACATGTCAAATAAGCAGGAGCGCCCAAACGGTCAATTTTATTATTATTATTATTATTATTATTATTATTATTATTATTATTATTATTATTATCATTATTATTATTATTATTATTATTGTTGGTGGTGGTGGTGGTGTTGGTGTTGGTGGTGGTGATGGTGTCGTTGTTTTGTAGCCTTATAGTGCTCAGCTTACAATCTAACACCTGCATACACTTTTACTGAACAGTCCCAAAACTGGAATCTTCAATAAAGCACCATCATAACAATAACCGCCGGACTGGATCCAGTGCTCTCCAGTGTAGCCGGGCTTTGGCTGTGTGTAACTGATGGATTAATGGTGTTTAATAATGATGTAATATTTATGTATGATTTATTAGAGTAGGTCTGGACTTCATTCAGCCTGAACCCTGGGGGGATTAAGATCTAAGATTTAACCCATGTGGTACTCTCTCTCTCTCTCTCTCTCTCTCTCTCTCTCTCTCTCTCTCACTCTCACTCTCTCTCTGTCTCTGTACACTCTCTCTCTGTCTCTCTTTTTTCTCTCTCTCCTCCCTCTCTCTCTCTCTCTCTCTCTCCTCTCACTCACTCTCTCTCTCTCTCTCTCTCTCTCACTCACTCACTCTCTCTCTCTCTCTCTCTCTCTCTCTCTCTCTCTCTCTCTCTCTCTCTCAGTCCCCACAGCTCCTCCCAGCGCTCCTTTGATGGTATCTGAGTGCGCCCCCTCCTCTGCTGATGGCTTCCTAACTCTCGGCTGCGTTGCGAGGGATTTCTTTCCCAGCTCGATCAGCTTCTCATGGACTGATGGCAGCGGCGTGGCGGTGACTAACATGGTGCAGTACCCGGCTGCGGAAACAGAGCCGAATAGCAACAAGTTCACTGCAGTGAGCCACGTGCGGATCAAGCCGGAAAACGGGAAGACAACACTGACATGCCAAGTGAATCATCTCAACAAGACAGAGAAAACATCCACAGTCGTGCAAGGTCAGTGGTCCGACCAGATAGACAGACACATACAGTATAAATAAGTATAATAATAATAATAATAATAATATATAAGTTAATATAAGTGTTGCTCATTAAAACGAATAATGATGTACACTAACTGCAAAAAAGTATCAAAGTCATCAGCCAAGACGTGTTTGCTATATATATGTTTCTTCTTTTAGTAGTTCTACATCTAAATTTTATATGATATGGATCTTTAAATACTGTTTATAATCTAGATGGGCAAACATCTGGAGCATACAATGGACCTTTGTAGAGCTGTAGATAATGTGGATAACACAGTGGTCACTATGTCTGAGGAAAATCTCCTGGACCATGCCATTATGTTTAAGGGCGTGTTTTGAATTGGACGTCCTTTCCTTTTGTGTTATAGGCCCCACTCCCCCGACTGTCCGTCTGGGGGAATTTGGTCAGTCCATTGCATGTATCATTGAGGACTTCCACCCAGATGCCAATGTCAATGTCAAATGGAAAAAGGATGACCGGGAAGTCCAAGGAAAGGACTGGATAATCAAAGGAAAGTCCTCTGGATTTAATAAAGCAGTCAGTGTCTTGGAGGCCAATCAGACGGCTTCGAGCCCCGGCACCAAATACACCTGTGAAGTCACGCATGGGGGCAAAACGTTCACTAATGATCTGACATCTACAGGTAATCTGGTGTCATCGTGGTCAGACTTTACCCTTAAAGTCTCCTATCGTTTTTGGTGCTAGGAAGAAAAGCAGAAGACACACTGAAAAGAGAATTACACTCCTTACCCTTCACCTGCCCACCCTTAACCTTCATCACAGCTTCCTAGCTTCCACAGATTCTTTGTTTGCTTCTCATGACCCCAAACACAGTCCGGACTTCACATTCTGAGAACACCAGCAGGTTCTTTGTTGGATGTGTGTGTCTCCTTTTCTCCGTGAGGAGCTTCTTGTACTCCTGCATATCCTTTCAGAGCTCCATAGCACTGATGTGTCTTCTCACAGTGGAAGAATAGACAGAAACACCTGTGGATTCTTGCATTATTTCCCATTTAACACATCCTGATAGAAACATTTCCTGAAACATGAATAACACAATTTTTGTTGGTCTCCAACTTTAGCATGCTACTGTCATCAGTATGTGCGGATATCAATGTACAGTCGATGGACCTATAATTATATTTACTGCTCTGTTCTAATGAGTTTTAGTAACAAGCAATTTCTCTTTTTCTGTAGCTCACTTCTCTGTGAAAGTCAGTCCTCCACAAGCAAAGGAGCTTTTTATACACAGGGAAGCAGTAATCGAGTGTACTATAAGTGGTGATGTTAAAAAGGAGGACCAAAAAAATTACACAGGCACAGCGAAGGAGAGCAACAGTAAGGTCAGGTCGACAAGGAATAATAGTGCCTCCAAACAGTGGACAGAAAATTTGGAGGCCAGACCCAAACCTCTGGTATAACAAATGGTGTCACACAAACAGGATCATCATTTACCAAAAATAGCACGTTGACCATTCCAGAGTCAGTCTGGTTCTCAGGTAAAGAAGTGATTTGCTCCGCCTCAAGTGGCAAAAAATCCCCCTCTGACAAAACTAAGGTTAAAAAAGGAGGTGAGTCTTTTCCTGCTGGAGTCAAATCCTCTTCCTCCATATTAAACACTTCTTCTGAAACGTGTGTATCTTCTATCCTGTATCATCATTTACATATGATCTTTTCCCATGTAGGTAAACCACTCTCTGTCACCATTTACAAGCCGGATAAGTCTGTCAGTGACGCCGAGGCGGTATCCCTGGTTTGTGAGGTCAGCAGCTCTGATCTCGGGGATGTTTACATCATGTGGCAGGAGAACGGTGGGCAGTACATGGAAGGCGACAGTACAACCATCATGGGCAAAAAGGGCAGCGAACAGATTGTCTTCAGCTCCTTAACCGTGTCTGGACAGAAATACAACGACCAAAGTAAACTGTTCACTTGTGCGGTCAAAGATCCCAACATGGAGAATGACACCCAGCCGAGACAAACCACCACTCATAAAAGTAAAGATGTGTCCTGTCCTAAATGTCCTGAATGTCCTATGTCAGAGTGTCGCTGAGTGTCCTCTCAGACTGTCTCAGCTGTATGTGTCTGATGGAGATGCTTCCTCTAGTTCACCTGAGTGGTCTGAGATGCTGTCTGCCTCCTGTGTGTTTGTATCTGTGGTTACTCGTTTTTGTGCTGGGTGTTTGTTGTATGATGCTGCATGGGCCATGCTCTAAATCCAGTCTGTCCAAAACCCTGTTATTATTCACATGACTATAATGCAACAATGAAAATGATTTAACAATATATAAAGTCTGTCCTGATGCATATACACACTGGCCTCTGCATGTTTCACTGTGTTGTTATGTGTCTGTAAATGGACGTTGCTGTGCTCTGTCTTTTTGCTTTCTCTGTATCTGTTCATGATCTGCTCTGTGTTCATTGTTATGTGCTCCTATGTGGACAAAGCTTTCTATATTCAATTCAATTAGAAATGTTCTGAATCGTAGATCCTCAGAAATATGAGCTTCTTTTCACATATGCACATATTAGTGTTATTATTTTTTTGCCAGACTTGAAACAATAAATCAGCCTAATTGCATTCCACACCATATAGTCCATCTTTCATTTGGAAGAGTTTTACAATCCCTTATTTTGTTTATTTTGTTCAATTGGTGGCGGGATTCAAATCTTGCAATCAAGGAACTTGGTCAAATCAGCTGATATAAAAATCCATATCTTATATGATCATCAGCAGTATTAGAGTAGTAAGACAGTACTTCCAGCAAAGGGAATGTCGTGTGCTCAACTCCCAGTAGAGAGTGCTCTGGGCTAGACTCCCACCAGCCTAGGCACCTAAAGCTGGGGAGGCTAAATGTTTTAGTCAGCAAAATGACCAATTTCATATGCAGTTCAGCTTTATTGTTACTATACGTATCGGCACTGTCCATGGAAAAACAAGGCTCTCCAAAGTGGTAACTTTACAGGAGAGGGAAAAAATACTAAATTAATTCTAATGTAAGTCTATGGGACCAGACTTCAGAGTTCAATTTCAGGCAGCTTCTGTTGGTCCATTCACCACATGTTCATGCAGTGTAAACAGCAGCTCCTGTGTTTCACTGGATAGTGCTATGTTCATGGGGTCAGTATATCTAAACACAGGCTACATCTCCAGTGCATAAAGTCTATGGAGCATTTGACCATGAGAGCAGTTTGCTTTAATAAAACAAAATTATCTCACCATTACAGCATGCATATGTCTAATATACAACCCTGTTACAAACTAACTAATAGGCTACTATTGGCCTTTGGTGGCCTCAACACATACACATGCTACAGTGCTTATACAATACCTGTTCATGTTTAATGGTGTCTAGTTCTCCCCAATGATTGGTATTATTGGATGAAGCACAATTAACAAATATACGTGCATGTGCTTCGTTCAGGTGAGCTTCCACAGCAGGATCCTGGCAGTTATGTACAATGTACCCAGAACACTGACGAGGAGGACGAGTTTAACAGCTTGTGGTCCACCGCCTCCTCCTTCATCTTCCTCTTCCTCTTCTCTCTCGTCTACAGCACTGTCCTCAGTCTCTCCAAGGTAAAGATACTGGTTGTGTTGTGAAGGTGTTTTCATATTAGTGGTCCTTCATAATGCCTGTACTGTATCTTCACATAATGTATTATTTTCTGAAAATATTGACATATCATATGAATTACATAATATGTCAAAATCATATTGTAGGTATTGTCTTGGTATTGTCTCATAATAATAACTTACTGTGTTAATAATTGCGAATGCATTCTGAGGCTACAATCCCATCCCATCAGTGCAGCAGTTCCCCAGCAGTTATACAGCTGAAGTGTGGAATTAATCACAGTCCACTGCATGTGTGTAATGTCTCTCTTTCTTGTTTGTGTCTTTCAGATAAAATAATGATGAAGAATGATAAACAAATGGAGAAATTCTCTGAATGATGTCTTACATATTTCCTAGCATCTGTCTGCTCTGCTGTTTTCTATATTTGTAGATGTGAAGATTATTAAGTTAAGAATAAAACGTGATAAATACAAAAAATTGTTTCATTGTTTTAGTAAAGCAATACAGTATTCTCCAATTATAATAACTTTGTCTTTTATTAAAAATTTCAGTAAACCTTTACACTGGCATATTTACATGCCTCATTTGGTTGACCATGGTTATTTGCTGAATTTAATATTTTGGGGAAAAAAACAAAAATTTCATACTTGCTGTTGAAACACAACCTTATATCACCAAATCTGTATAATTAAAAACATTATTGAATATTTTGGTAAAAGGTAAATTACATTCATACTATTTTGGAGACATGAAATTTTGTATATACAGTATATATATTCAGCAATTTGTTTTATCTAAATTTTCCAATTCGTTGAAAGATGAATAGCGCAGTTGCTGTTAAAACAAAACCTAGTAGTAACTTTACAGTAGGAGGTCAAATATTTCCAGCTTTCATATTTCCAGATCTCAAAATGAAAATAACATGACTTTTAATACATAAAAGAATGAGGAAAGAGGTAATAGAAGATTCCTAAAAAAAATGTCTAAAATGTTATTTGACAGTTTCAATTTTAACATTCAATAGAGTATTTACAGTATTTACAAATGATTATAGATGTGATGTTATTAAGTATATAGCCAAATAATTAGACAAAATAAATTTCGAATTTCTAACTAATTTCCATGTAACCAATAAAACAGGAAAATAATGTATGCTCTTTTTACTTGACCGAGATTTGTTGTTTAAACAGATTAAATGCAAACAGATAAACACAACATCAATCATCTATACTGATCACACTTCTATGCATATTCATGCACAGTCAGTTTATATGCTTTAACACATTAGAGGCATATATTAAACAAAATGTGGCCAGTGAAACAAAGTTACAGCACATTTTAATAGTACTTGGTTATCAAATTTTAATGTCAGTTATCAAACATTTGCATGTAACTGTACCTCTCAATAATCACTAACGTAAAATACAAATTTAAGGACAAGAAAAGAGGTGCTGAGTTCAGAAGTCTTTCTAGAATCTCATAAACGGATCCGTTCTGCTACAGTGAGCATAAAGGGGAAGTGAAAGTGAGCCTGAAAAGCAGGATGCTAAATGCTGATCAACTGAAAAAACCAAAAAAACACAAAGCAAGTGTCAAAGTCAAAACATCAACCATATTTCCAGGAACTTAAGTACAGATGTGTCATGCTTGTATGAACAGAGACAATGAAGGCATGGTCTACAGGTGGTCTGCTGGGTAGCAGCCCTATTATAAAAGCACATTTATTCATTAATTTATTTGAGATATGTATATATATACCATAATAACTATAATAAGCTCATTAAATATCATTGTATGGTTTGAAATGTAAGCTGACATGCATCATAATGACTTAATCTGGGCATGTCTAAAATCCACAATTCTATAACTGGGATATTTTTTTGTCTAATAAATAAGGTAAAACAAACACATCTTTTAAGGCTGCTGTTGTTATATATTTATACATACATTTATTAAATAACTGAAAGTAAAAAATCTTTTATTTTTAAAGTATTATGTTTTGCTGGTTGAAGGTCTAAAATATGATCCAAACTACAACAGCAGAAAGCTGTGTACACCATGACGCTGGAATATATGCAGCATATTTTATATCCATATCTATAAATGCATCTATAATGACTCAGTATGGCTGCTAGAGTGTAGCTGCTGTTTAAGGTGGACTGGGAAATTCAAATGAGATACTGACACCAGTCTTTAGAGATTAGCATATCAGATTCAGTGTGGTGGTGAGAATCCGGCGCTGACAGACAGCTCTACAGAGTTTATTACTTAGTTGCGGATTTTTATTGCGTGATCTGAAAATGGACTTTCCTGCCAAGAACCTCGAAACCCAAGGCAGCACAAAGAAGACAAGAATGAAAAAGGAGGATACTCATGGAGGATGAGGACAATATTGAGAAGGTGGGTAGTAAGACATGCTGACCATGCTATAGTTAGCATTAGCTCATAGCATTTTATAACTAGCTAGTCACTTTGGTTATCTCAACATAGTCAATAATTAATCAGAGCAAGAAATGAAGGAGATATATTCACAGAATCGATTTAGTTTTAGTCTGTTACTCTACCTCTCCCTCTTCCCTCTTCCTCCGACCTCTTCTCACTCCTTCACTCTCTCTCCCTCTCCCTCTTCCC
>JAMWET010000420.1:0-13446 GCA_024036415.1 Prochilodus magdalenae
CTACACTATACCAACTACAATTAACTACAGCTACAACTAGAATTAAACTACAACCACAATATAACTACAGCTACAACTACAATTAAACTACAGCTACAACCACAATTTAACTACAGCTACAATTAAACTACAGCTACAACCACAAATTAACTACAACCACAATTTAACTACAGCTACAATTAAACTACAGCTACAACCACAATTTAACTACAGCTACAATTAAACTACAGCTACAACTACAATTAAACTACAGCTACAACCACAATATAACTACAACTACAGCCACAATATAACTACAGCTACAACTACAATTAAACTACAGCTACAACCACAATTTAACTACAACCACAATCTAACTACAGCAACAACCACAATCTAACTACAACCACAATCTAACTACAGCTACATGCACAATTAAACTACAACTACAACCACACTTTAACTACAGCTACAACCACACTTTAACTAGAACTACAACCACAATTTAACTAGAACTACAACCACACTTTAACTAGAACTACAACCACACTTTAACTACAACCACAATTTAACTAGAACTACAACCACAATATAACTACAACTACAATTAAAACATCCACCATTTTAACTACAACCACACTTTAACTACAACCACAATTTAACTACAACTACAACCACAATTAAACTACAACTACAACCACAATTGAACTACAATTTATCCAAAAAAAATATTTTATTGTTTAGTGGGGTTTTTGTGGTATTTATTATTATTTTTGTGTACAGTTTGACACACTGGATCACACAAAACACATGAAAGAAGGGTACAAAAGTGCAAAAGTAAACAAACAAGTGTGTACCAAAGACACACTTTCACATTATTTACTTAGTAGGCAACAAAGAAAAACAAACTAAAATACACTGACATGTGGAAATACATACATATATATATATATATATATATATATATATATATATATATATATATATATATACACATATGTGTGTGAGTGTGTGTGTGTGCGTGTGTGTTGTGTGTCTGTGAGTGTGTCTGTGAGTGTGTGTATGTCAGTGTGTGTACGTACGTGCGTAAGGATTACTGCCAAATTTCCATATATCAGCCCCGTATTTTACTTTTCATTTATTGAGCTGTCTTGGAAATTTAGCATATGACAAATAACTGACAGGCAATTTGCATATTACTCCGGACTGGACCTGGAGGTTTACATTTTCCTCTCAAAAAGCAAGTGGAGGAAATAAAGGTGGCGCTGGCTAACCGGCTAACCGGCTAACGATAATCCATAACACAGATACATAAATATACAGAACCCTGGGCACCTGTAGCCCAATCATATTTCATAGTTTTGTTGAGGTTCTAGGTCAATATAAGAACATGTGCTCTACAGAGGAACACACCACCTTTGAGTTTAACAAAACAGAAGTAAACATTAATACAGAAGCAGCAGCAGCACATGTATGATGTTGGTGATGGTGTATTGACTTATTGATTAGCTCCACATGGGGAGGTGGAGTATGGAATTCCACCGCAGGTCTGTAAAATTAATGACTGATTTATACGGGATAAGAAATCTCAGCTTTAATGACTGAGATGAGGGTGGCTACTCGATTCACGCACCTCCATCACCTCTAAACCCCATGCGTGTTACACAGCTTATGCTGCTAGACTACAACTAGAACACACGGCGCCACCACGAACAGGAAGAAAAAACAACTGCGTACCAGGCCCTGATGAAAATAATCTCCTAACCTCAAACAGTACATGACCGTTTCGGTTCTGGGGACAGCGGCGTTTCAAAAGGTTTACCCCAGCAAGATTTGAATACACCTGAGGTACCTGGGCCATGTGCCACCACCAAATGGCTCCTGGGGCACATCCATACTTGAGGAAAAACCCGGGACAAAACTCATGGTAACGATGGATATATTTACCTTACACCCACTGATTCAGCGCGGATTAGTATAACCTGAGGTTATTTCTAAGGGCTCGGTTTCACTAACAAGTGGGAGAGCGTAGGCCAGTAAAACAATGCCCTGATATTGGTGGCATTGGGGTGTTGACTAAAAACCGCTGGTAATAATTTACAACCCCGTCCCTTCCCACAGTAACAACTCTTTACAGAACCAAGCAAGGCATGCAGCATGAATGGGGTGCTCGCTTACAACTGTGCCACTAGTTATATTCTCAAAAGGTTACCAGTGGTGGTAGAAATAGGATGCCCTATTAGGTCATACGACCAGTGTGAACCGTTCACTTATGCACCGAATTCCCTCATTCGGACAACTCACTCAGGTGTTACTAACTTATCCAACACAATTAGCCTCTCGTCAATCACTCTAACCGCCAAAAACCAGAACAAACCAAAACACACAGGCCTTCTCAACCCAAAAGAACCCTGGTCCCTTCAGAACGGGTTCCATTCAGGGGGCTTTTTAGAACCTTGGTTGCTATTCGGGGACCAGTCTGAGTTTGCACCAGGTTTTATTGAAACCAAACAAAAACGTCCAAAGATAGGACATCAATCATATATAGTCAATAGAGGGGCCGATACACAGCGGTATAGCATTACCGCAGTACCAAGGATGGCGGAGCGTGTAGATGGACCTTGCGAGCGTTTGTTGCTGTTCCTCCAGAAGCGTTTGTATCCAGAAAGCCAGAACGGATCGACTACTGCGAGAGAAGCGGTTCTTCCAGCAAGAGACGCACTAGGGGTCGCCATTGTTGCCCGTCTTCTCTTTCTTTTCCTTAACAGTGTTCCACTTGTACACTGGTCACAGGGCTTCATGCCGAGGAAACCTACTACTCTCTGGTTTCCAGCTGGTGAGGAACGTTTTGGTGGGGGGAAGTGCACAAAACTCGGCCCCTCCCTCTCACATCTATCCGTGTGAACCGAAAGCAGACCGGTTCCACATTGGGTGAATGGAAATAGGGCTAAACCAGTGGAGCTGAAATGCCACACGAATATATTTCAGGTTGAGGCCAATCGGTCCCCCAGATTTAGAGAGAGTTAAAGGGCCATTTTTTGTGCTAAAGGAATTTAGCCCAGCCACACACTAGGGGGCCAGATCTAGGCACACTTGCCCGGTGCAGTGGGCAGCCCTATCCCGCTGGACCCTGGCGATTTGCAGTTGTGGGGGTTAGGTGCCTTGCTTAAGGAAGGTGCACTTCAAAGGGTCACTCGTTACTGCTGGCTCATGGGAATCCAACGACGCCGTCCCTCCGCCTTTGAAGTGGTTTTCCCTGACCTCCAGCCCACGACTGCCCGAATGGTAAGCTTAAGTGCAAACGCTCCACAAACAAACCGAAAAAGTGACGGACGTGTTAAGCCATTTGCAGACAATTTGAGTCCCAGCTTCCAGAAAAACATGCCTGAAAAATAACCTGTTTGAGATCCTTTCGTACTCCCCATGTTGGCGAATCGACCGGAGAGCAGCCCCGTCTCCGAGCCTGAACCGCTTTCCTCAGCCTTGAGTTTATTTTGGAGCTCTCCTCACTCTGCATTACTCATCGTAGGTAAGAGCGAAGCCAGCCGAGCGAGAAGAGGTTACGGTTCCGTGCAAAAATTTGGTGAGGTTAATATTCCTGGCAGCCGACAGGAACCCAGCGGCACCGAGCGGTTTGTGCGCCAAATCCCTCTTTACCGCATCAATAAACGGGCGTCAGCGTCGGTGCAACAAAGTTTTACATACCAACTGAAACAGAAAAGTGTCTGTTGACCTTTCTGAAATACTGCCGCGGCGGCGAGCACAAAAGCCCTTTCTGATCCGCAGGTAAATACTGAAATAGGCTTTTCACACAGGTTTAATAAGGACATAAACATGTGCAGCCACAAGCTTAACAAGACAACATGAATGCAGTTTTAATATAGCAGGAACGTTATACATTCAACACGCATATGATATCCGGGCCTCGTTACTGTTGTGTTACTGTATGGGAAATTGCTTGCTGGGGGAATAAATCATGCTCTGCGCTGAAGAAGGGGAACTTGGATTTCTTGGAAAGAAAATGATTTCCATACTTTATTTTCTCCCCTAGTATAAATATGACTGACAATTCCATAAATCCCATGGTTCCATAAACCGCTGCGATGTTTGCGTACACCATAAGGCATTTAAAGCGTACAGGAACCAGTCTGTACCAAAGACACAAGCACCTGCTTGCTTCTTCTTCAGTCAGCTCGACCCCAAACAGAAATATCAATCTTCTGACTCTGATAACTTTACAAGCTGCTAGGAAACCTTGACCATAATTCTTCGGAAAGAAACACGGTCTGATTAATGGCAACCGACGCCCACGCGAAGATGGCATTTCCTCTCTCCGACCTTGCAGAAAGCCCTAGTCATATGTGTCAACATCAGGGAGGCTGTCAAAACCCCCTGTTAAATCACATAGACCCTGCCCCTGTGCCTTCGATATAACAAACGCAACAAGCCCTCAAAGCTCCGGGCAGCTCTCTGACGTTCAGCAGCTAGTTGACTGCAGAGCGACCGTGGGTGAGCCGCCGAGCTAATCAACAAAAACTGCCTCAGATTAGATTATATGTGGTACTGTGCACAGGTCAGAGGGCACCGTAGGAAGATCATTCTCAGCACTGCAGTGACACTGGCATCGTGGTGGTGTGTTAGTGTGTGTGGTGCTGGTGTGAGTGGATCAGACACAGCAGGGCTGCTGGACACCTCAGTGTCCAAAGCTATCCAGCACAACAGCGTCCTGTGGGGCAGCTTCCTGTGGAGCAGCGTCCTGTGGGGCAGCGTCCTGTGGGGCAGCGTCTGGTGGGGCAGCGTCCTGTGGGGCAACGTCTTCTGGGGCAGCGTCCTCTGGGGCAGCGTCCTGTGGGGCAACATCCTGTGGGGCAGCGTCCTGTGGGGCAGTGTCCTGTGGGGCAGCGTCCTGTGGGTCAACATCCTGTGGGGCAACGTCCTGTGGGGCAACGTCCTGTGGGGCAACTTCCTGTGGGGCAGCGTCCTGTGGGCAGCGTCCTGTGGGGCAACGTTCTGTGGGGCAACGTCCTGTGGGGTAACATCCTGTGGGGCAGTGTCCTCTGGGGCAGCGTCCTGTGGGCCAACGTCCTGTGGGGCAGCGTCCTGTGGGGCAGCGTCCTATGGGCAGCGTCCTGCGGGGCAGCGTCCTGTGGGGCAGCGTCCTGTGAGGCAGCGTCCTGTGAGGCAGCCTCCTGTGCGGCAGCGTCCTGTGACCACTGATGAAGGATTAGAGGATGACCAACACTGCACTGTGCAGTAGTAGATGAGCTATCGTCTCTGACTGTCCGTCTACAAGGTGGACCAGCAAGGTAGGAGTGTCTAATAGAGTGGACAGTGAGTGGACACAGTGTCTAAACACTCCAGCAGCACTGCTGTGTCTGATCCACTCACACCAGCACCACACACACTAACACACCACCACCACGTCAGTTGCCACTGTAGTGCTGAGAATGATCCACCACCCACATCATACCTGCTCTGTGTTGGTCCTGCGGGGGTCCTGACCATTGAAGAACAGAGTAATAAACCAAAGAGGACAAAAATCCTAATAACTAAAGACACTAACAGGTCCAGCTATGGGTTTGGGAATGATGGGGGGATTCATTTTGAGCCACAGCATCATGTGATCACAACATACGCTCTGATAACACACCTGAGCACCCAGTTCACCTGCCCCTGCTAGGTTAACTTGTTTACTAGTAGCCTATTTTAATAATCCAGTTCCTTATGAGCTCTAGAAACACGGCTCCACAGCACACGTATTACCTTTCATGTAACGTCCCGCCGAGTCCTGCGGCTTCATAAGTGTATACAGTACAAACACTTACGCTGGTACACTCGCATCCCCGAGCTGCCAACATAGGCATTACCTGACACCAAGAAAAACAGGTGACTCGGTGGAAATGAATATTTGTATAACATTTCGCTCTGCTTACGTGCACTTTTAAGTCTGGCAGCTGAGCGTGTTCTCACTCTTTCCACTCAGCGGCTCCTTCACTTTGAGTAGCCGCCCTCCGACCGAGAGCCGGGATGTTTAGGCAAATTAAAGCAAAGCCAATGGAAACAAGCGATCGCAGCTGTAGATTACACGGCACCTGTGCCAGCACTGGATGACTGTTTGACAGGTAAGTGAGACCTGCTCGGAGCACAAGAACGTCCACTGTTCCATTCGCTCCTCAACCAGGGAGCATCTCCATCCAGAGCTCGGGGTTTGTGTCCAACCTCGAGCATACTGAATTAGACCTGGCACCAGTATCTGGCAGGAGCAGCACGATGACGCAGAGGCTCTGTTAAAAACCATACAAAGGGTTCTTTGGGGTGGTTCTGTCGGATAAATACCTCCGGTTAGCTCAAGAACCGTTTGACGGACGGTTCTGTAAAGGTCCGTTTTTATGAATGAGGAGTCTGAGAAGCAGATTTTCCAATTTCAAATAACTAAAAGTGTACAGCCAGTTTACCAACCCAAGACATGATGAACAGCCAGGAGGTGTGGGAGTGCGGGTGTGTTGGGAAGGAAGATAAAGGTGACCAGGATCAATAACTGGTGATAAGTTTAGACTGATATGATCAATATTTATTGAGCTACACATACAGAAGTCTGTCTCTCAGTATGGCGTCGGGCCGCCGTGTTCGCTAACCCAACACGCCAGACGGTCTCGGTATACGGAGCTGTAGAGGCGTTCCTAATGGAGTACTCGTTCCTGTGATAATACTCCATCCCATTGGCAGCTTTCGGATATCCTCACACAGCTCCTGCACCAGATGGTCTGCAGGAGGATGGTGTTAAGGTGGCAACGACACACCAGGCCTTCTGGACGTGTTGACGTGTGACAACAAGACTGCGTTGAGATCTTGGTGCTGACCATCTGGTGGCCTCCACACACGGAGGATTTGATGTCGTTGGGCGTCTCCACCAAGAACTAAAGCTCTGGACTCGTCACTGAAGATGACCCGCTGCCATTCTGAGTCACTCCACGACAGTCTGGTACGACACCACTGCAGTCTTTGGTGACGGTGACGTGGTGTTAAGGACAGTCGTGGTAACGGCCTGTGTGCATGTAGTCCTGCGTGGTGCAGCCGTCTGCCGATGGTGGTGCACTGAGAGGATGACTCGTGGAGGACACCACTGCTCGCTGGATGTCTGTAGTCGTGGCGGTTGGGTCAGTCATGGACAATGATCAGGCGTGTCCGTGCTCACGCCACATGCAATCATTGGCATGTCTCACCGCGTTAAACCCACCCACCAAGTTTCACTACTGTGAGAAAGGTCCATTACTGAGAATTCACCATTAGCAACATTAGCATTATCGACTGATCCATTACTTTAAGGACACAGCATTTAAGCAGCAAGACAGTGAGGACATTCGAGAGAAACATTCCCTCTGTCCCTGTTTAATGACCATCAATAATAGCCGGGATCTATTCATAGTCAGACTCCGAGACCTTGGTCTCCGCACACTGCATGACTCGCCTCTTTCTCCCGAGAAGCTCTGCTAATAGGCTGAGACGAACGCCTCCTCTGACACACAACAATGCCAGCCCTTCTGTTCCCTGTGGAGTTCAGGGTGGATAGATTTCTGGATAGCAGGACAGGAGCAGGAACTCCAGCCTGACCAGGTCCACCCAAGTTCTGTGGCAGCTTCTCCCAAGCACTGCTGCTGACATCCACCAGCTGGTCCATCTGACCGTTCCCCCAAGAAACATTTCAATACACTGTTCTTAATTAACAGGCATGCTGATTAGAATGTCATACTCCAGAATAAGCAGCGATTAGTCTTTCTGTCATCCAGGTAATTGATTTTTTTCCTCTGCAGGTTCTGTGGAACGGCCAGAGTGAGGCTGCCCGGTAACCACCAGTCTGGAATAATAAGAAGCTGTGAAAGAACCCGGTGGGAAAGAGGCTGATGTGGAAAGACAGGCAGCCAGATTAGAGTAAAGAGGCAAACGTGCCGTGTCCTTACATATACCTCTTCCCTATAGGACTAGGGTGACCATACGTCCTACGTGACCATACGCTTCCAGGACCTACAAAAATCATGCACTTCGGAATTGGCAAAAATGCCTGGGATCCAGAACAAAAATCATACGTCTCATCACTTTCGCTTTTAAATTTTAGCAGAATTCGAATTATAATGGCCCTTAACATTCATTTTTTTAAGTACTGAAGTATTCCTGAATTTTTAAAAGACTTCATTGTCTTTTCGAATCGGACAGTGTTTTAAAATTAACTTTGGACTTTTTTATTATTAAATTAAATTATTAAAATATTTATTTTAACATTGACAGACTATAGCTTGACTGTATAAAGCCTAATTTGTTATGAGTCAGGTTTCTTTTTCAGTTTTTTGCTCACAGTCAGAATAAAACTTTATATTGTCGCAACTTTACAGTAGAAGCCAAAAAACGACTCATTTATAAAAACTTTAAATAGCAAGTCACAAAGGAAATGGAAGGTCCAGACGTTCCTTTCCAAAAGCACTATTTTTTGGGCCATTTCTGGTTGGTCCATGTGAGAGCGGTCATCATTGAGAATTCGTCACTGTAACGTGTTAAACACGCAAGCTGGTCTGTTCAAAAGATGCATAAAAGTAAAAATGGACAGAAGTGGAGATACATGTTTTTCATTGGGCAGTGACGATATATTTGTAATTATTATTTACTTTTTGCGTCGTTTGAAGATTCTAATGGCCCTTAATGACCTGTTAAACATTCAAAGTTTTTACCATCTACTGTATTTACTAAGTTACTGTTGGGGTGATCCAAGGTTTCCAGTCTGACAGACACACACTGGATACAGCTTTTTTTAAAAATAACACGTTTCTTAATTTGGAATCTTGGAAAAACTATTTAAGGCATAATTTGTTATTATTTAGGTATTAATTTGACTATTTTGCATCTTTTTCTGAAATGCCAGATTTTGTTAAAATGTCATAATGAACAGGCCAACAGAAGCTGTCAAAAAAAATGAGGAAAATGTTTGTTTTGATTAAAAGTTAAGCGGACACTTGCCCTCTCCTGTAATCCCAGGAGAATTCCAGTGAGCAAAGACGCTACCTTGTTTGTTTAGTCCCTTGACAGATATCGTACACTATGCTGTTGGCTTTTTTATCTTAAAGACAAATTCTATTCTTATTTGATATATAACATCTATGATGAAAATACTCTGCTTGGCTGTTATTGTGACAAGGCATACTTAGTTTCTACATTGCTAATTAGTTAATCTGATTGTAATTTTTTTGTGACCGGCCGTAGTTTTAATCGATCACGCTTATATTATCTGTAGCTGATTAATAGCCCTAGTGACTGCCACCTTCACTGAGAAAAAGGCAGCCTCTGATTTTTCCTTTTCCCTTCCCACCTATGACATAGCCGTCGTAATAACACCAGCTTTAAACTTTAAACCTGCTTCTGAGCCCTGTGCCTGATCATGGCTTAAAATTAGAGCGCACAATCAGCCTCATCAGGTACGGCGGATTTACTAGTTACGCTGTGAACACAAGATTCGCCTGAAAGTCATTATCTCGTACTCAGCTCAAGAGAAACATAACCGGCACTACGATACTCCGGGTGTGTCTCTACATACTGCATCTAATGATTATGCTTTTACTGCAAGTGTTTTCACTGAGTGTTGAACATGGACATGTGCACTGACGCTCCAATTATGCTGCTAATCCAGTAGGGCAGCGCCCGGCCACATTTCTATTATGTCCCATGGTTGGCCCACAATAAATGAAACGCACCTCTCAGGTTTATTGGACTTGCCCTCACTCACTGTTCCTTCCAAGCTCCGTGTGCTGTCACGAGATCAGGCCTTTAATTACCTCCTAACTTAGAGCAGAGGCCGTGTTCATCATGCCTCAGTGCGAGATAACTGCAGAGGAGGTGTCAGAAACGGAGCTGGAGCCAGGTTTTCTGAAGGAGAGTGGGTTCGGAATGTGCGGATGTGAGACGCAGGCGAGTGAGTGAGGCGGTAGAGAGAGTGAGGGAGAGTTAGTAAAACACGGACCCAGCAGAAGTGTTGCTCAGAAGACTCACTTCATCCGGCCACATCTCCACCGTGGTGTTCCCCAAAAAGAGCGCGGTGTAATTTATAACATGCCCCTGTCAAGAACACCAACGCGGGCGGCCGCTGGGCCTTGTATAGACGAGCTGGGGGGAGGGGTGTGGTGTGCCTCGGCGTGGCAAACCGGCTGACCTTTTTTCGGAGCCTCGACATACAGGTGGGTACTAGAGCGCGCATCCCTTGAATTCGGATGGGAGGAACATCCTTCCCAGTGCACCCACTCCTTCGCTAGAAAGCACCAAGCCAACACCAGAACCCCCCCTGTGCATCTGCGTTCGCACCGGGACGGCCTTGAGGTGATGGGTCTGCAAGCATAGATCCTGTGCTGCACCGTGTGAGCTGGAGTTTTTTTTTTTTTCTTCTGCTTTGTTGGCACCGCAGAACCCAGCGAAGTCGCTTCCATTTTCAGCTGCTGCACTTGGGAGCTGCTTGACTTTATTACGGTTCACCTAGCAACTCTTTCAAAATCTCACGTGCAGAGTTTAATCACTCACGCCTTGGAGGCCTGAGGAAAGTAAATGTCGACGTGACTGGTACAGACACAACTCCATGTAGACTATCAAACGAAGCAGAAAGCTGCCGAGTCACTAGCTGTGAATAAGCTTCCATTCCCTAAATATATCCTTAGGGCTCGGGACAAACACACGCTTCTTGTGAAAGATGGTCCTCCAACTCAATGAAGCAAAACAGTTTATTACCAATGTTTATTCCATTCCTAAGTGAGTATTTAATCTCAGTCAAACCTTACACCAGCCGTCAGTGCAGAGAGGCTTCATAGATACGAATGGTTTCATTTAGTGGAGAAGACATATTCAATGGTGCGTATATCTGTCCAGTTACGGGTTATGGGGCCAATGCATTTCTGGATCCCTTCAAGCGTCTACACCAATGCCAACGATGCTAAGCACCTGAGGTTAAACCAAAAAACACCCCGTTTGACCGTACAAATCACCCAAGGCAAGGTCAAGATGTATGGCCTCAAACACTCCACATGTAGACCACAACAGGACTCGTATGTACAGGGACTAACGGTATAAGAGTCACATACACAGAGGCCTGTGTACAACAAAGCTAAACATGGTACATTATCATATCCCCAGTCACTGTCCACGGGAAACTGTCCCAAAGAAAAACAGGTCTTCAGCTCCCAACAGTAGGGCAACTTTACAAGGAGAGGCGCCCAAAACCCAACATTTAATTCTGAGCGTTGTAGAGTTCAAGTGGCAACCGTACTTGTGTGTGGTCATAGCGTAGACCCTCTCCTGGGCCATTTACGTGGTCCATAGACTTAGTGCGCGTTCATGGGAAATTCCGCCCCCCTACCCCCACACACTGCAAGTGTGACACGAGGCGCTCAGTAAAGTTCGTCATATGATGCACTAATCAGTATAAATCGTCAAAAATGGATACATGCTTTTCATTGTGGCCAGCATGACTGATTATCAAACCTGAACACACAAGATCGATAGCACACGGTACAGAGGATGTATACGTATATATTGTAAGGTAGAACTGGGCATTAAGTGTATACACTAGGCTGGGTCTTTCTTTGAAGGGCTGCTTTGAGCACCAACAGTTGTGTTTGTAAAAAGGTGCCATTACAAAAAACATTGGATGCATTTGATTTACCTGCTTTAGCAGCAGCCGTAGTGATAAATACAGTTAATGTCTCAACGAATGTATAATCTCAGTATGTAACTACCTTATAGCTTGCTTAAGTCCTTCTTGAGTCAAGTTTTCTAAAATGAGACAAATGGATAGAAACATCATTTTTAACTATTTTTATCTTTAATATTCTAATTTGATTTATTTAATATATTGAAACATCGGCAAATCATGTGGTATAACAAAGTGCCCATATTAAATTTTGCAGACTCAGGATGGCACCGTAGGCCTTTATATAGCCATCATCCATAATAGCCCTATAGAACTCAGCGAGAACAAACACATAGCAACACGGGTGTGAATAATCAACTCATGACGAAGGTGAAGAGATAAGAGTGGCATAGGATCCTGCTGCATTTCGACGTGTCACCAAAGTGAGTAAGCCAGGACGGTTAGGATTAGAGAATGGGAGAAGAAACCGTCGATCTCCAGAGTGGGAGAATGACATCATTCTCAACGTGTGTCTCGGTTATCAAGCTAGCCAAGGTGTGTTGGGGGAGCTGGAGGCGGGAGGTGAGGGGGTGCGGGGTTTTGAGGGTTGGACCATTCTAGACAGATTTACCCTCCTAATAAGTTCTGTGGGGTTTACACTGATCTTAACTCTCACACATGTAATTTTAGACTGCCAAGGCCGCCTTTATTAACCATTGGCTGTGCGAGCGACCGTGCTGACTTGGTGTCTGATATGCTGCTGAGATCACCATCTTGAGGGGGTTTCTGCTGAGGGGGGCTTTTTCTTTGATATTTTGTACGGTGAAGGGTGGATAAAATGGTCGGAGCTTCAACCCGTCTGATAAATATTACACTATCAGATTTTAATAAATGGAGTTGATTATTTTTAAAGTTATCATCGAATGTATCGTCAGCACTGCTAACTACGAAACACCAACTTCACAGGAGAGGGCAAAAAACAAATGGAACTGTAATGGACGTCAATGGAACCAGGCTTTTTAGACATGTCAGTTTCTCTAGAATGCTGAATTTCATGTCGACTGATGTATTTCAATGGTTCAAGAAATATTAATGAATTTAATATATCTGTTGATATCTGGTAATATTTATTAGTATATATATGTCATGTATTAATATGTAAGATTAGAAGTGTATATATGTGTATTAATATGTATTAATATATATAATAACATAAAAGATATATATATATATATTATTAATGTATTAATATACTCGTATAACATTATAATACTTCATTGTATCTATTCTTGCCAGTTTTTAAAATATTTAACAAATTTTATACCTACAATACTAATATAAAAATAAAATTATTATTAATTACCCATTATATATATATATAATTTAACATTAATAATTCATAAAGTTTATTTCTATGATTTTATTAATATTTTAAGCCTTATTTTAAATTCCTAGAAAATTAACAATGAGAATATATATATTTATACAATACGTATAAACAGGTAATTGCACATTATAATGCATATTCTATATATTTATATTTAGATAAATGTATAATACGTAGAATATATATCTATAGTAATAGATTATAAAAATATGTATTATTAGTAATATGTTAATTTGCAATTGAGATAGTCTAGTTTCGTATAATATATAAATGAATATATTGCGTGACATTATAATTTTTATAATATGATATATTAAGAATTATATTATATTCAATATATAGTCAGTATTCTCTATAATAGCTGTGAAGTGCATGTAACCCTCACCAACTGCGAAATATTCATCTAGTGATTTATATATACGAT
>JAMWET010000421.1:0-5000 GCA_024036415.1 Prochilodus magdalenae
TAACACTATAAGACTTTGTTATACTTCATAAGCTTAGGTCAGACTATATGACTCCATGTTTTATAAGCTTATGCTGCACTTTATGACCTCATGTTATAAGGTTAGGGTACACTATATGACATCACATTACACTCTATAACCTCATGTGACACTACATGACCATGTGTTGTACTTCAGAAACTTAGATAAGTCTATATAACCTTAAGTTACAGTTACACTGCACAACATCTCATCTCTCTCTCTCTCTCTCTCTCGCTCTCTCTCGCTCTCTCTCTCTACCTCTCTCTCTCTCTCTCTCTCTCTCTCTCTCTCTCTCTCTCTCTCTCTCTCACTCTCTCTCTACCTCTCTCTCTCTCTCTCTCTCTCTCACTCTCTCGCTCTCTCTCTCTCTCACTCTCTCACTCTCGCTCTCTCTCTCTCACTCATCTCATCTCATCTCTGTCTCTCTCTCGCTCTCTCTCTCCCTCTCTGTCTTTCTCTCTCTCTCTCTCACTCTCTCTGTCTCTGTCTCTGTCTCTCTCTCTCTCTCTCACTCTCTCACTCTCTCTCTACCTCTCTCTCTCACTCTCTCTCTCTCTCTCTCTGTCTCTCACTCTCTCTCTCTCTCTCGCTCATCTCATCTCATCTCTCTCTCTCTCTCGCTCTCTCTCTCTCTCACTCTCTCTCTCTCTCTCACTCTCTCTCTACCTCTCTCTCTCACTCTCTCTCTACCTCTCTCTCTCACTCTCTCTCTACCTCTCTCTCTCGCTCTCTCTCTCTCTCTCCCTCTCTCTGTTTCTGTCTCTCTCTCTCTCTCTCTCTCTCTCTCATTTCTCTCCGTGTTGTTTTTCCTTGTTCTCTGTATTCAGTATTGTTGATATTGCTTGCTAACGGTCTTTACACAGTTCACAGATTCACACAATCAGAAGCTCATCCCTCCCTCCTTCCTCTTGCTCTCCTCCACTCTGCATCTTCCATTATCTGGCCATATGAAGTTCTGGATAGGCGAAAGGAAACCCCCCTCAGTGCCGAGTATTGTTATCACCCTGTTATCGTTCTCTGCTCTGTTTTTTATTTGAGAGAAATGAATAAATCTATCTTGTTAAAAATGTCTTCTCAGTAATAATCCATATCTTTACCTGGAACAAACGGAGGGGTATCGCTCCTCTCAGTCGCTCAAACAAACCGCCCTGCAAAACACCCTTACACCACTCGCTCAGGGAGGAGAACGCCTGCACACCGCCAGCAGTCCGGCGCTGCGGCCGCTACGCCGTACCGAGCAGTATCAGACCCTGCATGTGTCTGACCTCCAGACAAACCGGCCAGTAAGCACAGGCTCCTCATCTCCGTCTGAGAGGAGAACATCCGGCTCCACTCCTCACCTTCATTCCAGCTACAGCTCCTCCTGCCTCTCCTCTCCATCCAGATAACCCAAACACACTCAGCGGTGTTGAGGTACTGCACTCTGGGATGGTCAGTCCACTGTTCAGACCTCCATAGTGTGGAGGAGTCTCCTCACAGTGGAAGAAGGATGGACTGGAACTCCTGTTGAGGTTCTCAGATCTGATGCAGGAGTGGAGCTGGATGTTCTCCTCTCTCGGAGACGAAGGTTCTGTTTATCTGAGGAGGACAGTGTTGGTGTGTCTACCAGGTCTTCCAGGTGGTTGTTAGGAGTCTCCTGTTTTGTCTGTAGTTTTTAAACTCCAGCTTTGATCTTTCTCCTTTATCATAGAAGTAGATTATCTAATGTCCTCACACATCTCTAAAGCATTGAGGAGCGTTTAGGTTCCTGACAGGGCAGTAAATAAGCGGTCTCTGACTTTTACACGGTGATGTAGTTAAGAAGTAATGGAGGCTTGAGGGTGTGGTTTCTCATGAACTGGATGTTACTCAGTCAGGGTTTGAGGCAAGTGTGAGGATGCTTGTACCTACATGGTGCTATAAGGAAACGTTCCCTTAATGAGGGTTTTTGGAAAATACTAGAACCTAGAACCTAGAACTTAAATATGAGATCTCTAGTTCATTTTCCTCCGGCTCGAGAGACTGCAACCAAATATGACATGTTTAAGCTAACAGGCTAATAGGCTACCTTACTTACTGCATACATAGACGCATGTATATTATGTGTTTTATTTTTTCTATAATTATATATATATAATTGATAAATTATAACTATTATTTGGTAATAGGCTATAATAGATACGTTTGGTAATAACACCATCTGCTGTGTCTGTATCTGACCCGAACTGCTTTACCGCTGTTATCCAATCAGAGCTTCCATTACTTCTTAGCTGAGTTCTGTTACCGTGTAAAGAACCTCAATCTGGACACCAAGGCGCCGAGAGTTAAACACAGGCCCGGTCCTGCCGGAGCTGGGACAGTAGGATAAGGGACTCGCTATGGATCGGCCAGAGGGAACAGGCCAGCAGCTCAAGACCGGTGTTCCCGGGAGTTTAGGAATCTCCACTTCATACCTCTAACAGGTTCGGAGAATCCGGAGCAGCTCTGTGCATGGAGGACAAGTCCGAAAACCACAGCTCAGTGACCTTCGACCTCTCAGACCGCACTGCATTCAACACCAGCTTGTACCTGTGATGATGTCATCATTAGTGAGGTGTGTGGTTAGCTATTAGTGGGGGGGGGTTTAGTTTGGGGGGTATTAGTGGGGAGGTATTCCTGAGGGGGTATTAGTGTGGGGGTTATTGGTGGGGAGGTATTAGTGAGGGGGTATTAGTGTGGGGTTTATTGGTGGGGAGGTATTAGTGAGGGGGTATTAGTGTGGGGTTTATTGGTGGGGAGATATTAGTGAGGGGGTATTAGTGTGGGGTTTATTGGTGGGGAGGTATTAGTGAGGGGGTATTAGTGTGGGGGTTATTGGTGTGTGTTTAGGTATTAGCAAGAGGGGTATTAGTGGGGAGGTATTCCTAAAGGGGGTATTAGTTTGGCGAGGTATTAGTGAGAGGCGGGGTGTTAGTGTGTTGTCATGTATTAATGAGGGAGTATTAGTGTGGGGGTTATTGGTGTGTGTTTAGGTATTAGCGAGGGAGGTTATTAGTGAGAGGGTTATTAGTGTTACGGGTTAGTAGTAAGGGGGTGTTAGTGTTACGGGTTAGTAGTAAGGGGGTGTTAGTGTTACGGGTTAGTAGTAAGGGGGTGTTAGTGTTACGGGTCAGTAGTAAGGGGGTGTTAGTGTTACGGGTTAGTAGTAAGGGGGTGTTAGTGTTACGGGTTAGTAGTAAGGGGGTGTTAGTGTTACGGGTTAGTAGTAAGGTGGTGTTAGTGTTACCGGTTAGTAGTAAGGGGGTGTTAGTGTTACGGGTTAGTAGTAAGGTGGTGTTAGTGTTACGGGTTAGTAGTAAGGGGGTGTTAGTGTTACGGGTTAGTAGTAAGGTGGTGTTAGTGTTACGGGTTAGTAGTAAGGGGGTGTTAGTGTTAAGGGTTAGTAGTAAGGGAGTGTTAGTGTTACGGGTTAGTGATAAGGGGGTGTTAGTGTTACGGGTTAGTAGTAAGGGGGTGTTAGAGTTACGGGTTAGTAGTAAGGGGGTGTTAGTGTTACGGGTCAGTAGTAAGGGGGTGTTAGTGTTACGGGTTAGTAGTAAGCGAAGTGTTAGTGTTACGGGTTAGTAGTAAGGGGGTGTTAGTGTTACGGGTTAGTAGTAAGGGGGTGTTAGTGTTACGGGTCAGTAGTAAGGGGGTGTTAGTGTTACAGGTTAGTAGTAAGGGGGTGTTAGTGTTACGGGTTAGTAGTAAGCGGGTGTTAGTGTTACGGGTTAGTAGTAAGCGGGTGTTAGAGTTACGGGTCAGTAGGAAGGGGGTGTTAGTGTTACGGGTTAGTAGTAAGGGGGTGTTAGTGTTACGGGTTAGTAGTAAGGGGGTGTTAGTGTTACGGGTTAGTAGTAAGGGGGTGTTAGTGTTACGGGTTAGTAGTAAGGGGGTGTTAGTGTTACGGGTTAGTAGTAAGGGGGTGTTAGTGTTACGGGTTAGTAGTAAGGGGGTGTTAGTGTTACGGGTTAGTAGTAAGGGGGTGTTAGAGTTACGGGTCAGTAGTAAGGGGGTGTTAGTGTTACGGGTTAGTAGTAAGGGGGTGTTAGTGTTAAGGGTTAGTAGTAAGGGGGTGTTAGTGTTACGGGTCAGTAGTAAGGGGGTATTAGTGTTACGGGTCAGTAGTAAGGGGGTGTTAGAGTTACGGGTTAGTAGTAAGGGGGTGTTAGTGTTACGGGTTAGTAGTAAGGGGGTGTTAGTGTTACGGGTTAGTAGTAAGGGGGTGTTAGTGTTACGGGTCAGTAGTAAGGGGGTGTTAGTGTTACGGGTCAGTAGTAAGGGGGTGTTAGAGTTACGGGTTAGTAGTAAGGGGGTGTTAGTGTTACGGGTTAGTAGTAAGGGAGTGTTAGTGTTACGGGTTAGTGATAAGGGAGTGTTAGTGTTAAGGGTTAGTAGTAAGGGGGTGTTAGTGTTACGGGTTAGTGATAAGGGAGTGTTAGTGTTACGGGTTAGTAGTAAGGGGGTGTTAGTGTTACGGGTTAGTAGTAAGGGGGTGTTAGTGTTACGGGTTAGTAGTAAGGGGGTGTTAGTGTTACGGGTTAGTAGTAAGGGAGTGTTAGTGTTACGGGTTAGTAGTAAGGGGGTGTTAGTGTTACGGGTTAGTAGTAAGGGAGTGTTAGTGTTACGGGTTAGTAGTAAGGGGGTGTTAGTGTTACGGGTTAGTAGTAAGGGGGTGTTAGTGTTACGGGGTTAGTAGTAAGGGGGTGTTAGAGTTACGGGTTAGTAGTAAGGGGGTGTTAGTGTTACGGGTCAGTAGTAAGGGGGTGTTAGTGTTACGGGTTAGTAGTAAGGGGGTGTTAGTGTTACGGGTTAGTAGTAAGGGGGTGTTAGTGTTACGGGTTAGTAGTAAGGGAGTATTAGTGGGGTGTGTTAGTCCGAGCGAGATCTATCACTGCTCTCGTGCCTCCTACTGTCCTAACCTTTCCTGGTCTGGGTGTGTTAAGGGACTCTCTGTGTGAGTGGTGTTCTTCAGTGTATCT
>JAMWET010000421.1:10000-35894 GCA_024036415.1 Prochilodus magdalenae
GGCTGAAGCTGATCTGAAGCTGATCTGAAGGTGGGCTGAAGCTGATCTGAATCTGGGCTGAAGCTGGGCTGAAGCTGATCTGAAGCTGATCTAAAGGTGAGCTGAAGCTGATCTGAAGGTGGGCTGAAGCTGATCTGAAGCTGATCTAAAGGTGGGCTGAAGCTGATCTGAATCTGGGCTGAAGCTGATCTGAAGCTGATCTAAAGGTGGGCTGAAGCTGATCTGAAGCTGATCTAAAGGTGGGCTGAAGCTGATCTAAAGGTGGGCTGAAGCTGATCTAAAGGTGGGCTGAAGCTGATCTAAAGGTGGGCTGAAGCTGATCTAAAGGTGGGCTGAAGCTGATCTAAAGGTGGGCTGAAGCTGATCTAAAGGTGGGCTGAAGCTGATCTGAAGCTGATCTAAAGGTGGGCTGAAGCTGATCTGAAGCTGATCTAAAGGTGGGCTGAGGCTGAATCAAAAGGTGGGCTGAAGATGATCTAAAGGTGGGCTGAAGATGATCTAAAGGTGGGCTGAAGCTGTTCTGAAGCTGATCTAAAGGTGGGCTGAAGCTGATCTAAAGGTGGGCTGAAGCTGATCTAAAGGTGGGCTGAAGCTGATCTGAAGCTGATCTAAAGGTGGGCTGAAGCTGATCTAAAGGTGGGCTGAAGCTGATCTGAAGCTGATCTAAAGGTGGGCTGAAGCTGATCTGAAGCTGATCTAAAGGTGGGCTGAAGCTGATCTAAAGGTGGGCTGAAGCTGATCTGAAGCTGATCTAAAGGTGGGCTGAAGCTGATCTGAAGCTGATCTAAAGGCGGGCTGAAGCTGATCTAAAGGTGGGCTGAATATGATCTAAAGGTGGGCTGAAGGTAATCTAAAGGTGGGCTGAAGCTGTTCTGAAGCTGATCTAAAGGTGGGCTGAAGCTGATCTAAGGGTGGGCTGAAGCTGATCTGAAGCTGATCTAAAGGTGGGCTGAGGCTGATCTAAAGGTGGGCTGAAGATGATCTAAAGGTGGGCTGAGGCTGATCTAAAGGTGGGCTGAGGCTGATCTAAGGGTGGGCTGAAGCTGATCTAAAGGTGGGCTGAGGCTGATCTAAAGGTGGGCTGAAGCTGATCTAAAGGTGGGCTGAAGCTGATCTGAAGCTGATCTAAAGGTGGGCTAAAACTGATCTAAAGGTGGGTTGAAGCTGATCTAAAGGCGGGCTGAAGCTGATCTAAAGGTGGGCTGAAGATGATCTAAAAGTGGGCTGAAGCTGATCTGAAGCTGATCTAAAGGTGGGCTAAGGCTGATCTAAAGGTGGGCTGAAGCTGATCTAAAGGTGGGCTGAAGATGATCTAAAGGTGGGCTGAAGCTGATCTAAAGGTGGGTTGAAGATGATCTAAAGGTGGGTTGAAGTTGATCTGAAGCTGATCTAAAGGTGGGCTGAAGCTGATCTAAAGGTGGGCTGAAGCTGATCTGAAGCTGATCTAAAGGTGGGCTGAGGCTGATCTGAAGCTCTTCTGAAGCTGATCTGAAGGTGGTCTGAAGCTGATCTGAAGCTGATTTAAAGGTGGGCTGAAGCTGATCTGAAGCTGATCTAAAGGTGGGCTGAAGCTGATCTAAAGGTGGGCTGAAGCTGATCTGAAGCTGATCTAAAGGTGGGCTGAAGCTGATCTAAAGGTGGGCTGAAGCTGATCTGAAGCTGATCTAAAGGTGGGCTGAAGCTGATCTAAGGGGGGCTGAAGCTGATCTGAAGCTGATCTAAAGGTGGGCTGAAGCTGATCTAAAGGTGGGCTGAGGCTGATCTGAAGCTCTTCTGAAGCTGATCTGAAGGCTCCTGTCTGAAAGGGGATCCTGAAGCTGATCTAAAGGTGGGTTTCCTGAAGGCTGATCTAAAAGGTCTGGGCTGCTGTTGACTAAAGGTGGGCTGCAGCTGATGTATGTGGAAGGCTGTTGAAGTCTGTTGAAGCTGACTAGAAGCTGGACTAAAGCCAAGCCTGATAACTAGTCTTGGCTAATCCAGCCCTTGAACCTCTGTTCCAGTTCATCCCGTTCAGTGGTGTTGAGGTCAGGGCTCTGTGCAGGCCACTGGAGTTCCTCTACACTGTCCTCTTTAGTCCATGCCTTATGGATCAGGCTTTGTGCACAGTCCTGCTGGAACAGGAAAGGGTTCTTCCCCAAACTGCTTCACAAAGCTGGAGGTGTTGACCTGTGTAGGATATCTTTGTGTGCTGCATTAACACCACCCTTCACTGGAACCAAGGGTCCGAGCCCAAACCCTGAACCCCCCCAGATCAGTATCCCCTCTCCACCAAACTTAGCTGAGGTCAGCACTGTGGACCCTCTGGCGTTCCGCCCGCTTGCTTTGCGAGGCCCACCTGTCCTCCCCTGTCTGTTTCCAGGTGAGCCAGTTTCTTTGCTTGTCGTTGTCGTTTCTGTTTGTTTGTTTTCTGGGTTTTTCCCACCAGGAAAGGTCTAGGCAAAGGGTGGTGTTCCCCGGGTTGGAATTCCAGCTTTTCTTTGCGCGAATCATAAAGACCACCCCTGTGCTGGCTGTTATTTAGGTATTCTCATGCTGTTGTGGTGTCAATTAAGCCGAGCTTTAATAAGCTCTCCCAACCCATACCCAGCGTCCACATCAGCTCACCCAGCACCCCAGGTAATTACAGACCATTAGAGGCTCCAGCCTGAAACAGCTGGCAGGTACCTATAATGGGCTAAACTGCTGCAGGCTGAATGGGTGGAGGTAAATCACTATACACGGAATGGGTGGGACTACACTGCTGCAGGCTGAATGGGTGGAGCTACACTGCTGCAGGCTGAGTGGGTGGAGCTACACTGCTGCAGGCTGAGTGGGTGGAGCTACACTGCTGCAGGCTGAGTGGGTGGAGCTAACCTGCTGAAGCTGAATGTGTGGGGCTAACCTGCTGTAGGCTGAGTGGGTGGAGCTACACTGCTGCAGGCTGAGTGGGTGGAGCTAACCTGCTGTAGGCCGAGTGGGTGGAGCTACACTGCTGCAGGCTGAGTGGGTGGAGCTAACCTGCTGTAGTTAAATGAAGCTGAATGTCCAGGATATGCCCCTCTGAGATGGTCTGGGTTGTTTGCCCGTGGGCGGAGAGCAGGAGGAGGTGCTGCAGCGTGTCCGGTCGCAGTGACCGCCACAGCAGCCACGCGGGGCGGCGGGTAAACCCGGTTGTTGAGCGGCGGGCCTGCGTCTGATTGGTGGTGTGAATCTCTGAGCGTGTGTCCCAGCAGGGGCAGGATCGATCCAGCGGCTCCATGGCTCCGCTGCGGGGGCGCGCGCTGTAATTGGCTGTAATTGGTCCGATCGATCCTAATCTGTGGCCGCCGTGATTCAGAACACACAAAGCAAACATCGTCCGTCTGAGTGCTGGTCAATGTGCAGGCCCCGCCCACTGCCACGCCCACAATCAATAGCTGCTGTCACACAGAGGGTGCATCTGATATCTGTAAGTGTGCAGACTGGTTTCCTGCTGTCATTCTGTCCCTCCTCCCCAGAGGGGGGTCCACTGTCCACCCTGCGGCGCCCCATCCTCAGATCAGTGATTTAAATACTCCCCCCCCCCCGCCGTCTCTCGGCCGCTGCAATTCTCATTCCTGTTAATCGTCAGATGGTCTCCTCTCTCTCTCCTCCCCTGAGGTCTCTCTATCTCTCTCTCCTCGTCTCCTCTCTCGTCTTCTCTGTCCTCTCAACTCGATCTTTTCAGCGTCCTCTCTGTCTCTCACTCTCCTCTCTTCTGATCTCTCTCTCTTCTCGTCTCGGGCTTCGAGCTCTACGGCTCTCTGTCGGGTCATTCTCTCTACATCTCTCTCCCTCTCTCATGTTGATCATACTTCTCTCTCTCTCGTCCTCTCCTCTATGTCGCCCTCTCCATCCAATGGTCAGTCGCATACTCCTCTCCCTCTCTCTCTCTATCTCTCGGGATCTTACTATCTCCCTCTCTGTCTTCCTCTCCGATAGCTCTCTCAATTAATCATCCATCATGGTCTCTATTCTCTCTCGCTCGATATAGAACATCAATAATCTGGTCTCTACGACTCTGATCTAGATAAGTATCAATGTCTCTCTCTCTCCTTACATAATATTCACTCTCTGTCTCTCTCATCTCTATCTCCTCGCACATCTAGTTCCTCTCACTCCGGTCTGTTATCTCTAGCTGCTCGGTCAAATCTCCTGTACGCAGCTCCTCTCTCTCTCCTCTCTCTCAATCTGTCTCTCTCTCTCTAGGGTCTCATCTCATCTCTATTCTGTCATCCTCTCCCTCTTCTGTCTCTCTCTCTTCTCTCGTCTCGCTCCTCTCTCGCTCTTCTAGTATCTCGTTCTCTCTCTCTCTCTCTCTCTCTCTCTCTCTCTCTCTCTCTCTCTCTCTCTCTCTCCCTCTCTCTCTCTCTCCCTCTCTCTCTCTCTGTCTCCTCTGTTTTTAAAGTCTGCCGGAGGCTAACCACAATCAGCTGACTCTCATTTCAGGTGGTGACAGTGCCTGAGATGGGGGGAGAGCTCGCCGCTCCACATCCTTCACCGCACTCCCTCCAGATCCGGATCAGGCGTAGTTTGGTGAAAGTCTGGTTCTACTGACGTACACTCGAGTTGGAGGAGGATTTGGGGCTCTCCTGTAAAGCTGCTGTGTTGGAGACGTCTGCGTAGGGGGAGGATAAGGAGGGTGGAGCTGGTCTTATAAACCTGACATCATGACGGAACCACAAGGAGACCGATTCGATCGCCAGTCAGCCAGAGGGGTGCACTGGAAATCAGTGTTAACGTCCTCTACAGAACCATCGTCTGTCTGAAAACACGGTGGAGGAGCTCCATCACAGGGTTAGATCTGGAGGACGCAGGAGAGGCGAGGCAGGGAGGACTCGTCTAACCTTGGTGCTATCCGGGGAACCAGCCTGCGCTTGCACCGGCTAGAAGACCTAGAAGAGGTTCTCCAGCAGAACACTGGGTGGAGCCATTATTGCCGTCTTGCCTTGTTGTCCTCAACAACTGATGCAGTCATGGCTCATGCTGAAGAACCTGCTATTCTTTGGTTCCAGCTGGGAACAAACGTTTTGGGTTCCGAACATGCAGGAACCGTAACAGCCCTGCCGGCCTCAGCTCGGTTCCTGAAAGCACGGGGCCCCTGGTCCAGACTAGCCCACAGTCACGGTGTTCTCAGCTATTACCAGTGTCCCGCTGAGATGAAGGCTGTCTCTCCTCTGAACCAGTGAACCAGAGTAGCAGGGCGGGCTCAGCGAAGCTGGCCGTGTGTACTGCCCTGTAACCCATCCCCGAATGAAACACCACACACTAGTGACCACACACGCTAAGGGGCGGTGAGCACACTTGCCCGGAGCAGTGAGCAGCCCGGGGGAAACAGCTGGGGCTTAGGTGCCTTGCTCAAGCCTTGCTCAGGGGCACTTCGGTCACGTAGAGTCGGTTCAGGCAATTGAACCAGCGAGGATATTGGTGAAGGGGCTATTAGTGAGGAGGTGTTAGTTAGGGGGTATCAGTGTCGGTGGCATTAGTGTGGGGGATGTTAATGGGGGGTATTAATGGTTGGGTACTAGTGGTGGGTATTAGTAGGGCCGTATTAGCAGGGTAGGTATTAGAGGGGGGTATTAGTAAGGGAGTATTAGTATTAGTGAGGGGGTGTTAGTGTGGGAGTATGTTAGTGGGGGGTATTAATGGTTGGGTATTAATGGTCGGATGTTAGTGGTGGGTATTAGTAGGGCTGTATTAGCAGGGTGGGTATTAGAGGGGGGTATTAGTAAGGGAGTATTAGTATTAGTGAGGGGGTGTTAGTGTGGGAGTATGTTAGTGGGGGGTATTAATGGTTGGGTATTAATGGTCGGGTATTAGTGGTGGGTATTAGTAGGGCTGTATTAGCAGGGTGGGTATTAGAGGGGGGTATTAGTAAGGGAGTATTAGTGAGGGGGTGTTAGTGTGGGAGTATGTTAGTGGGGGGTATTAATGGTTGGTTATTAGTGGTGGGTATTAGTAGGGCCGTATTAGCAGGGTGGGTATTAGAGGGGGGTATTAGTAAGGGGGTATTAGTATTAGTGAGGGGGTGTTAGTGTGGGAGTATGTTAGTGGGGGGTATTAATGGTTGGGTATTAGTGGTGGGTATTAGTAGGGCTGTATTAGCAGGGTGGGTATTAGAGGGGGGTATTAGTAAGGGGGTATTAGTATTAGTGAGGGGGTATTACTGTGGGAGTATGTTAGTGGGGGGTATTAATGGTTGGGTATTAATGGTCGGGTATTAGTGGTGGGTATTAGTAGGGCTGTATTAGCAGGGTGGGTATTAGAGGGGGGTATTAGTAAGGGAGTATTAGTGAGGGGGTGTTAGTGTGGGAGTATGTTAGTGGGGGGTATTAATGGTCGGGTATTAGTGGTGGGTATTAGTAGGGCCGTATTAGCAGGGTGGGTCTTAGAGGGGGGGTATTAGATAAGGGGGTATTAGTATTAGTGAGGGGGTATTAGTGTGGGAGTATGTTAGTGGGGGGTTATGTATTGGGTGGGTCGGGGGGTGAGTGCGGAGGGTATTAGTGGTGGGTATTAGTAGGGGCTGTATTCGCAGGGTGGGTCATCGCGGGGGGCATTAGTAAGGGAGTATTAGTATTAGTGAGGGGGTGTTAGTGTGGGAGTATGTTAGTGTGGGGTATTAATGGTTGGGTGTTAGTGGCGGGTATTAGTAGGGCCGTATTAGCAGGGTGGGTATTAGAGGGGGGTATTAGTAAGGGAGTATTAGTATTAGTGAGGGGGTGTTAGTATTAGTGGGTGGGTATTAGAGGGGGGTATTAGTAAGGGGGTATTAGTATTAGTAAGGGGGTATTAGTATTAGTGAGGGGGTATTAGTATTAGTGGGTGGGTATTAGAGGGGGGTATTAGTAAGGGGGTATTAGTATTAGTAAGGGGGTATTAGTATTAGTGAGGGGGTATTAGTATTAGTGGGGGGGTATTAGAGGGGGTTATTAGTAAGAGAGTATTAGTATTAGTGAGGGGGTATTAGTGTTAGTGAGGGGGTATTAGTATTAGTAAGGGGTTATTATGATAACTGAGCTGTTATTAGTATTAGTGGGGGGTTATTATAGGGGGTTATTAGTAAGGGAGTATGGGTGTATTAGTGAGGGGGTATTAGTGTTAGTGAGGGGGTTATTATTATAGTAATGGGGGATTAGTATTAGTGAGGGGGTATTAGTATTAGTGGGTGGGTATTAGAGGGGGTTATTAGTAAGGGAGTATTAGTATTAGTGAGGGGGTATTAGTATTAGTGAGGGGGTATTAGTGTTAGTGAGGGGGTATTAGTATTAGTGAGGGGGTATTAGTATTAGTGGGGGGGTATTAGAGTTAGTGAGTGGGTATTAGTATTAGTCGGGGGTATTATAGTGGGTTATTAGTAAGGGAGTATTAGGATTAGTGAGGGGGTATTAGTATTAGTGTGGGGTTATAAGAGGGGGTTATTAGTAAGGGAGTATTAGTATTAGTAAGGGGGTATTAGTATTAGTGAGGGGGTATTAGTATTAGTGAGGGGGTATTAGTGTTAGTGAGGGGGTATTAGTATTAGTGAGGGGGTATTAGTATTAGTGGGGGGGTATTAGTGTTAGTGAGGGGGTATTAGTATTAGTGAGGGGGTATTAGTATTAGTGGGGGGGTATTAGAGGGGGTTATTAGTAAGGGAGTATTAGTATTAGTGAGGGGGTATTAGTATTAGTGGGGGGGTATTAGTATTAGTGGGGGGGTATTAGTGTTAGTGAGGGGGTATTAGTATTAGTGAGGGGGTATTAGTATTAGTGGGGGGGTATTAGAGGGGGTTATTAGTAAGGGAGTATTAGTATTAGTGAGGGGGTATTAGTATTAGTGGGGGGGTATTAGAGGGGGTTATTAGTAAGGGAGTATTAGTATTAGTGAGGGGGTATTAGTATTAGTGGGGGGGTATTAGAGGGGGTTATTAGTAAGGGAGTATTAGTATTAGTGAGGGGGTATTAGTATTAGTGAGGGGGTATTAGTATTAGTGAGGGGGTATTAGTATTAGTAAGGGGGTATTAGTATTAGTGAGGGGGTATTAGTATTAGTGGGGGGGTATTAGAGGGGGTTATTAGTAAGGGAGTATTAGTATTAGTGAGGGGGTATTAGTATTAGTGAGGGGGTATTAGTATTAGTGAGGGGGTATTAGTATTAGTAAGGGGGTATTAGTATTAGTAAGGGGGTATTAGTATTAGTAAGGGGGTATTAGTATTAGTAAGGGGGTATTAGTATTAGTAAGGGGGTATTAGTATTAGTGAGGGAGTATTAGTATTAGTGAAGGGGTATTAGTATTAGTAAGGGGGTATTAGTATTAGTGAGGGGGTATTAGTATTAGTAAGGGGGTATTAGTATTAGTAAGGGGGTATTAGTATTAGTGAGGGGGTATTAGTATTAGTGAGGGGGTATTAGTATTAGTGAGGGGGTATTAGTATTAGTAAGGGGGTATTAGTATTAGTAAGGGGGTATTAGTATTAGTAAGGGGGTATTAGTATTAGTAAGGGGGTATTAGTATTAGTAAGGGGGTATTAGTATTAGTGAAGGGGTGTTAGTGTGGGAGTATGTTAGTGTGGGGTATTAATGGTCAGATGTTAGTGGTGGGTATTAGTAGGGCTGTATTAGCAGGGTGGGTATTAGAGGGGGGTATTAGTAAGGGGGTATTAGTATTAGTGAAGGGGTGTTAGTGTGGGAGTATGTTAGTGTGGGGTATTAGTGGTCGGATGTTAGTGGTGGGTATTAGTAGGGCCGTATTAGCAGGGTGGGTATTAGAGGGGGGTATTAGTAAGGGAGTATTAGTATTAGTGAGGGGGTGTTAGTGTGGGAGTATGTTAGTGGGGGGTATTAATGGTTGGGTATTAATGGTCGGATGTTAGTGGTGGGTATTAGTAGGGCCGTATTAGCAGGGTGGGTATTAGAGGGGGGTATTAGTAAGGGGGTATTAGTATTAGTGAGGGGGTATTAGAATATTTAAACTCTGGAACCGTGGAAGGGTTTACAGGGACGGTCCATGGAGGAGAAGATCTCCGGTGAGGCCGGTTCTCTGAGTGAGGTCAGGGGAGAATGGCCAGACTGGTTCTATCTGCACCTCAGATAACCCCTCATTATGACCGAGGTCTTTCAACACACCGCACCTCCAACCTTGGAGGAGAAGACCACACTGGGGCGACTAGGTCAGCTATTCACACAGACCCACCACATCTGGAAAACCCCTGCCTGGTCTGGGGAGCCCGGGTTTCTGCTGGGGTCTAGTGTTCCTAATAAAGTGTCCTGAGTGTTGATCTCCTCCTCTCTGGTGTAGTCTCTTCTGTTTACGCGGTACAGTGTCACGGTGTGTGTGTCAGTGTGAGCTTCTGGCAGGAGGAGATACCTGAATCCTGAATCAGGTCACACCAGTGTGCTAAAGAGCTCTACTGCCATCTAGTGACCAAATCACATTACCACAAGCACTTTATATGAACTTAGGGTGACTGAGTGCGGGTTTGGTGTGAGGCGTTTGGTGTGTCTTATGTTCCAGTTGAGGACTCTTATTTTCCAGCTGGAGGTTCTATTTTTCCAGTTGAGGACTCTTATGTTCCAGTTGAGGACTCTTATTTTCCAGCTGGAGGTTCTATTTTTCCAGCTGGAGGTTCTATTTGTCCAGCTGGAGGTTCTATTTTCCAGCTGGAGGTTCTATTTGTCCAGCTGGAGGTTCTATTTGTCCAGCTGGAGGTTCTAATTGTCCAGTTGAGGACTCTTATTTTCCAGTTGAGGACTCTTATTTTCCAGCTGGAGGTTCTATTTGTCCAGCTGGAGGTTCTATTTGTCCAGTTGAGGACTCTTATTTTCCAGTTGAGGACTCTTATTTTCCAGTTGAGGACTCTTATTTTCCAGCTGGAGGTTCTATTTTTCCAGTTGAGGACTCTTATTTTCCAGTTGAGGACTCTTATTTTCCAGTTGAGGACTCTTATTTTCCAGTTGAGGACTCTTATTTTCCAGTTGAGGACTCTTATTTTCCAGCTGGAGGTTCTATTTTTCCAGTTGAGGACTCTTATTTTCCAGTTGAGGACTCTTATTTTCCAGCTGGAGGTTCTATTTTTCCAGTTGAGGACTCTTATTTTCCAGCTGGAGTTCTATTTGTCCAGCTGGAGGTTCTGTTTTTCCAGTTGAGGACTCTTATTTTCCAGCTGGAGGTTCTATTTGTCCAGCTGGAGGTTCTATTTGTCCAGTTGAGGACTCTTATTTTCCGGTTGGAGGTTCTATTTGTCCAGCTGGAGGTTCTATTTTTCCAGTTGAGGACTCTTGTTTTCCAGCTGGAGGTTCTATTTGTCCAGCTGGAGGTTCTATTTGTCCAGTTGAGGACTCCTATGTTCTAGCTGGAGACTCTTATTTTGGTACGCTAGGGAACCCCTGAAGCTGAGACAGGAAGAGAAAGATTGGGGGAGGTGGAGGCCACCTTGTGAAGGACCAGGACGGGGAACCCTTGTCTGGTGAGCTGTTTTCTTTATCCCTGTCCTCCCTGTGTGCTCGGAACCGGATTTCTCCGTGTGCTGGGGGACTTCAGGAACAGGTGGGGGGGACCCCTGGGCTGTTGGTGCTGTGCTGGACCCTGTTTGAGCTGCGTGGTTTCGATGTTCTGATTGGTTTTGTGTTTGGACTTTGGAAGGCCTTTCCGGAGACTGCTTTGGCTGAGACTTTGGTTGAGCTATGAACTTTGGTTCTGTGGTGCTGGACCCTCCTGTTCTGAATGCTGAGCTTTGTGGCTGGTACTGTTTGTGCGGTTTGGGGAAAGTAGAGGTGTGCGGTAACTGTGCTGAAGCTGCTCAATGTTATGTTCTGTTACCAGGTCAGACTGTCCAGGCGCAGTCTATGGTGGTGCTGTTTTGGTTTGGTTCCTTTGGCCATGCCAATCCTTTCAGGTCTTAAAGAGAATCTGAGGAAGAGCTCCACACAGCTCTTCTGTTTGGAAGAGCTGTGTGGAGGAGCTGTTTGGAGGAGCTGTGGTGAGGTTCTGTTTGGGAGAGCTGTGTGGAGGAGCTGCTGTTTAGAGGAGCTGTGTGGAGGAGCTGTTTGGAAGAGCCGTGTGGAGGAGCTGCTGTTTAGAGCAGCTGCTGTGTGGAGGTTCTGTTTGGAAGAGTCGTGTGGAGGATCTATTTAGATGAGCTGTGTGGAGGTTCTGTTTGGAAGAGCGGTGTGGAGGATCTGTTTGGAGGAGCTGTGTGGAGGAGCTGTTTGGAGGAGCTGTGGTGAGGTTCTGTTTGGAAGAGCGGTGTGGAGGATCTGTTTGGAGGAGCTGTGGTGAGGTTCTGTTTGGGAGAGCTGTGTGGAGGAGCTGCTGTTTAGAGGAGCTGTGTGGAGGAGCTGTTTGGAAGAGCCGTGTGGAGGAGCTGCTGTTTAGAGCAGCTGCTGTGTGGAGGTTCTGTTTGGAAGAGTCGTTTGGAGGATCTATTTAGATGAGCTGTGTGGAGGTTCTGTTTGGAAGAGCGGTGTGGAGGTTCTGTTTGGAAGAGCGGTGTGGAGGATCTGTTTGGAAGAGCTGTGTGGAGGAGCTGTTTGGAGGAGCTGTGGTGAGGTTCTGTTTGGAAGAGCGGTGTGGAGGATCTGTTTGGAAGAGCTGTTTGGAGGAGCTGTTCGGAGGATCAGTGAGTGTCTGAGGGAGATGAGCAGTGGTGCCGTTTGTCTGGATCGTTTGAGGCCGTGGAGGAGCTGTGTGGAGGATCTGTTTGGAAGAGCTGTGTGGAGGAGCTGTGTGGAGGATCTGTTTGGAAGAGCTGTGTGGAGGACCTGCTGTTTGGAGGAGCTGTTTGGAAGAGCTGTTTGGAAGAGCTGTGTGGAGGATCTGTTTGGAGCTGCTGTTTAGAGAAGCTGTGTGGAGGAGCTGTGTGGAGGATCTGCTGTTTGGAGGATCTGTTTGGAAGAGCTGTTCGGAGCATCTTTTTGAGGCTGCTGTGTGGAGGAGCTGTGTGGAGGAGCTGTTTAGAGGAGCTGTGTGGAGGATCTGTTTGAAAGAGCTGTGTGGAGGACCTGCTGTTTGGAAGAGCTGTGTGGAGCATCTGTTTGGAGCTGCTGTGTGGAGGAGCTGTGTGGAGGATCTGTTTGGATGAGCTGTGTGGAGGACCTGCTGTTTGGAGCTGCTGTTTAGAGGAGCTGTGTGGAGGACCTGCTGTTTGGAGCTGCTGTTTAGAGGAGCTGTGTGGAGGAGCTGTTTGGAGCTGCTGTTTAGAGGAGCTGTGTGGAGGATCAGTTTGGAAGAGCTGCGTGGAGGAGCTGCTGTTTAGAGGAGCCCTGTGGAGGAGCCGTGTGGAGGAGCTGCTTTTTAGAGGAGCTGTGTGGAGGATCTGTTTGGAGGATCTGTGTGGAGGAGCTGCTGTTTGGAGGATCTGTGTGGAGGAGCTGTGTGGAGGAGCCGTGTGGAGGATCTGTTTGAAAGAGCTGTGTGGAGGAGCTGTTTAGAGGAGCTGTGTGGAGGAGCTGCTGTGTGGAGGAGCTGTTTAGAGGAGCTGTGTGGAGGAGCTGCTGTGTGGAGGAGCTGTTTAGAGGAGCTGTATGGAGGATCTGCTGTGTGGAGGAGCTGCTGTGTGGAGGAGCTGTTTAGAGGAGCTGTGTGGAGGATCTGTTTGGAAGAGCTGTGTGGAGGACCTGCTGTTTGGAAGAGCTGTTCGGAGCATCTGTTTGGAGCTGCTGTGTAGAGGATCTGTTTGGAAGAGCTGTGTGGAGGAGCTGCTGTTTGGAGGAGCCGTGTGGAGGAGCTGTGTGGAGGAGCTGTGTGGAGGAGCTGTGTGGAGGAGCCGTGTGGAGGAGCCGTGTGGAGGAGCCGTGTGGAGGATCTGTTTGGAAGAGCTGTGTGGAGGAGCTGTTTAGAGGAGCTGTGTGGAGGATCTGTTTGGAAGAGCCGTGTGGAGGAGCTGTTTGGCGCTGCTGTTTAGAGGAGCCGTGTGGAGGATCTGTTTGGAAGAGCCGTGTGGAGGAGCTGTTTAGAGGAGCTGTGTGGAGGATCTGTGTGGAGGATCTGTTTGGAAGAGCCGTGTGGAGGAGCTGCTTTTTAGAGGAGCTGTGTGGAGGATCTGTTTGGAAGAGCCGTGTGGAGGAGCTGCTGTTTAGAGGAGCCGTGTGGAGGAGCCGTGTGGAGGAGCCGTGTGGAAGAGCTGTGTGGAGGATCTGTGTGGAGGATCTGTTTGGAAGAGCCGTGTGGAGGAGCTGTTTGGAGCTGCTGTTTAGAGGAGCTGTGTGGAGGATCTGTTTGGAAGAGCTGTGTGGAGGAGCTGTTTAGAGGATCTGTGTGGAGGATCTGTTTGGAAGAGCCATGTGGAGGAGCTGTGTGGAGGATCTGTGTGGAGGATCTGTTTGGAAGAGCCGTGTGGAGGAGCTGTTTGGAGCTGCTGTTTAGAGGAGCTGTGTGGAGGATCTGTTTGGAAGAGCCGTGTGGAGGATCTGTTTAGAGGATCTGTGTGGAGGATCTGTGTGGAGGATCTGCTTGGAAGAGCCGTGTGGAGGAGCTGTTTAGAGGAGCTGTTTGGAGGAGCTGTGTTGAGGATCTGTTTGGAAGAGCCGTGTGGAGGAGCTGCTGTTTAGAGGAGCTGTGTGGAGGATCTGTTTGGAGGATCTGTGTGGAGGAGCTGCTGTTTGGAGGAGCCGTGTGGAGGAGCCGTGTGGAGGAGCCGTGTGGAGGAACCGTGTGGAGGAGCCGTGTGGAGGATCTGTTTGGAAGAGCTGTGTGGAGGAGCTGTTTAGAGGAGCTGTGTGGAGGATCTGTTTGGAAGAGCCGTGTGGAGGAGCTGTTTGGCGCTGCTGTTTAGAGGAGCTGTGTGGAGGATCTGTTTGGAAGAGCCGTGTGGAGGAGCTGTTTAGAGGAGCTGTGTGGAGGATCTGTGTGGAGGATCTGTTTGGAAGAGCCGTGTGGAGGAGCTGTTTAGAGGAGCTATGTGGAGGATCTGTGTTGAGGATCTGTTTGGAAGAGCCGTGTGGAGGAGCTGCTGTTTAGAGGAGCTGTGTGGAGGATCTGTTTGGAAGAGCTGTGTGGAGGAGCCGTGTGGAGGAGCTGCTGTTTAAAGCAGCTGCTGTGTGGAGGTTCTGTTTGGAAGAGCCGTGTGGAGGATCTGTTTGGAAGAGCTGTGTGGAGGAGCTGTGTGGAGGAGCTGTTTGGAGGAGCTGTTTGGAGGAGCTGTGTGGAGGTTCTGTTTGGGAGAGCTGTTTGGAGGAGCTGTTCGGAGGATCAGTGAGTGTCTGAGGGAGATGAGCAGTGGAAACGTGTGGAGGAGCTGCTGTGTGAAGGAGCCGCGTGGAGCAGCCGTGTGGAGGACCTGCTGTTTGGAGCTGCTGTTTAGAGGAGCTGTGTGGAGGATCTGTGTGGAGGATCTGTTTGGAAGAGTCATGTGGAGGAGCTGTTTGGAGCTGCTGTTTAGAGGAGCTGTGTGGAGGTTCTGTTTGGAAGAGTCGTGTGGAGGATCTATTTAGAGGTGCTGTGTGGAGGTTCTCTTTGGAAGAGCCGTGTGGAGGATCTGTTTGGAAGAGCTGTGTGGAGGATCTGTTTGGAAGAGCCGTGTGGAGGATCTGTTTGGAAGAGCTGTGTGGAGGAGCTGTTTGGAGGAGCTGTGTGGAGGTTCTGTTTGGAAGAGCTGTGTGGAGGAGCTGTTTGGAGGATCAGTGAGATGAGCAGTGGAGCCGTGTGGAGGAGCTGCTGTGTGAAGGAGCCGTGTGGAGCAGCCATGTGGAGGACCTGCTGTTTGGAGCTGCTGTTTAGAGGATCTCTTTGGAAGAGCTGTGTGGAGGAACTGTTTGGAGGAGCTGTGTGGAGGTTCTGTTTGGAAGAGCCGTGTGCAGGAGCTGTGTGGAGGACGTGTTTGGAGGATCAGTATGAATCCTGTCACCGAGGCCTTTGATGGATCATGATTGCGACGCTGGTTCCGCATGGTTCAGAGGGAGGAGCGTTTTAGTAGCTGGGCTGTTCCAAAATATGATGTATGTGACTGCAGCCATAAATAAATACATGACTAAACAAATGAACACACCGTCCAGTAGCTGCATAACTTTATTAGACAGGAACGAGAAAATAAAATTAGAATTTCTGTAATACAGATCAAAACAATTCAGAATTTAACATCACTGCATTTAATCCAAACAATTCAGAATTTAACATCACTGCATTTAATCAAAACAATTCAGAATTTAATCCCAGCCCCACCCAGTTTAGATCAAAGCCTAGTACGCTAAAACATCATAAGCATGTACAGGAATATATAAATAGTGATTTTATCTGTATATTATAAACATGTTGAACAGACACTGAGGAGCCTTAACGTGGAACTGTGTGTTGAGTTAAATTAGCGTGCAGTGCGTTAGAGGGAGCTGATAGAGCTGGCGGTTAGTGTAGAGTCTTCAGTGTGATGGTCAGAAGTCCTACACACAGAGAGATGAGCCACGGTCCTGAACCACGCTGTAGAACACCAGAACCTGAACACACACAGGCACACTAACGTCAGTTACAGGACTCTCAGAGAGCTGGATAAACACTGTTTCTCTCTCAGTTTACTCTGGGGAACACAGAGAACGTTCAGTTACACTACAGTACACAACACCAGAACCTGAACACATACAGGTACACACACTAACGTCAGTTACAGGACTCTCAGAGAGCTGGATAAACACTGTTTCTCTCTCAGTTTACTCTGGAGAACACAGAGAACGTTCAGTTACACTACAGTACACAACACCAGGACCTGAACACATACAGGCACACACACTAACGTCAATTACAGGACTCTCAGAGAGCTGGATAAACACTGTTTCTCTCTCAGTTTACTCTGGAGAACACAGAGAACGTTCAGTTACACTACAGTACACAACACCAGAACCTGAACACACACACTAACGTCAGTTACAGGACTCTCAGAGAGCTGGATAAACACTGTTTCTCTCTCAGTTTACTCTGGGGAACACAGAGAACGTTCAGTTACACTACAGTACACAACACCAGAACCTGAACACACACACTAACGTCAGTTACAGGACTCTCAGAGAGCTGGATAAACACTGTTTCTCTCTCAGTTTACTCTGGGGAACACAGAGAACGTTCAGTTACGCTACAGTACACAACACCAGAACCTGAACACATACAGGTACACACTAACGTCAGTTACAGGACTCTCAGAGAGCTGGATAAACACTGTTTCTCTCTCAGTCTACTCTGGAGAACACAGAGAACGTTCAGTTACACTACAGTACACAACACCAGAACCTGAACACACACACTAACGTCAGTTACAGGACTCTGAGAGAGCTGGATAAACACTGTTTCTCTCTCAGTCCACTCTGGAGAACACAGAGAACGTTCAGTTACACTACAGTACACAACACCAGAACCTGAACACATACAGGTACACACACTAACGTCAGTTACAGGACTCTCAGAGAGCTGGATAAACACCGTTTCTCTCTCAGTCCACTCTGGAGAACACAGAGAACGTTCAGTTACACTACAGTACACAACACCAGAACCTGAACACACACACTAACGTCAGTTACAGGACTCTCAGAGAGCTGGATAAACACTGCGTCTCTCTCAGTCCACTCTGGAGAACACGGCGAACGTTCAGTTACACTACAGTACACAACACCAGAACCTGAACACATACAAGTACACACACTAACGTCAGTTACAGGACTCTCAGAGAGCTGGATAAACACTGTTTCTCTCTCAGTCCACTCTGGAGAACACAGAGAACGTTCAGTTACACTACAGTACACAACACCAGAACCTGAACACGTACAGGTACACACACTAACGTCAGTTACAGGGCTCTCAGAGAGCTGGATAAACACTGTTTCTCTCTCAGTAAACTCTGGAGAACACAGAGAACTTTCAGTTACACTACAGTACACAACACCAGAACCTGAACACATACAAGTACACACACTAACGTCAGTTACAGGACTCTCAGAGAGCTGGATAAACACTGTTTCTCTCTCAGTTTACTCTGGAGAACACAGAGAACGTTCAGTTACACTACAGTACACAACACCAGAACCTGAACACACACACTAACGTCAGTTACAGGACTCTGAGAGAGCTGGATAAACACTGTTTCTCTCTCAGTCCACTCTGGAGAACACAGAGAACGTTCAGTTACACTACAGTACACAACACCAGAACCTGAACACATACAAGTACACACACTAACGTCAGTTACAGGACTCTCAGAGAGCTGGATAAACACTGTTTCTCTCTCAGTCCACTCTGGAGAACACAGAGAACGTTCAGTGTCACTACAGTACACAACACCAGAACCTGAACACGTACAGGCACACACACTAACGTCAGTTACAGGACTCTGAGAGAGCTGGATAAACACTGTTTCTCTCTCAGTTTACTCTGGAGAACACAGAGAACGTTCAGTTACAATACAATACACAACACCAGAACCTGAACACACACACTAACGTCAGTTACAGGACTGAGAGAGGTGTAAATGTACCCACAGGAGGAGTCGGTCTAAATGCCGGTCTCCCCTCCCGCTGTAGCTCAGTGTTGAGGGGCTCCCTGTGATGGCGGTGTCTTACCCGGTAGTGTGGCGTTGACGGTGGTCGTCGTTGTCGTTGTTGTGGTTGTGGTTGTACTGACGGGGTCCTCTTTGCCTCCTGAAAGTCCGAGTTGGCCCAACTCAGAATTATACTGCTCAGCCGCCCACATCTTCACCAGGGGGGAGTTCTCAAACAGCTTGAGGTCAGCCTGGTTCTTTCCCATTAGTCTGATCACTGTGCTCACGTTCAGGCCCTGAACACCACAAATCACAAAAACAAAACAATCAGCTTCAGAGCTACAGAAGCAGGACCTGGTGCAGCCCAGCTGGTTACTGCTCCATACCTTGATCACATCAGGGTTCAGACTCAGGAAGGTGGTGATGTCCATGCTGACGTTCAGAGCAGAAAGGGCTCGTATATCCTCCAGAGGGGCTCCACCTGCACACACACAATCACACACACACAATCACACACACCACACACACACACACACACACAGTTTTGTATTCGTCGGTGAGACTAAGGAACAAGAAATACAGACTCATGAGCAGTGAAGTTCAGAAGCCAGTCTTTAGTAGCTGCAGTAGTGTTTAAACATTGTGCGGTAGTGTGTAGGCCACTGGAGAAGCCTTAGACATTGTTGGGTGGCCTTTAGACATTGTGCAGTAGTGTTTAGACATTTTGCAATAGTGTTTAGATATTGTGCAGTAGTGTTTAGACGTTGTGCAGTAGTGTTTAGACATTATGCAGTAGTGTTTAGACGTTGTGCAGTAGTGTTTAGACATTGTGCAGTAGTGTTTAGACATTGTGCAGGTGGCCTTTAGACATTATGCAATAGTGTTTAGACGTTGTGCAGTAGTGTTTAGACATTGTGCCGTAGTGTTTAGACATTGTGCCGTAGTGTTTAGATTACTGGAGAAGCCTTAGACAGTGTTGGGTAGCCTTTAGACATTGTGCAGTAGTGTTTAGACATTGTGCAGTAGTGTTTAGACGTTGTGCAGTAGTGTTTAGACATTGTGCCGTAGTGTTTAGGCTACTGGAGAAGCCTTAGACATTATTGGGTGGCCTTTAGACGTTATGCAGTAGTGTTTAGACATTATGCAGTAGTGTTTAGACATTATGCAGTAGTGTTTAGACGTTGTGCAGTAGTGTTTAGATGTTGTGCAGTAGTGTTTAGGCTACTGGAGAAGCCTTAGACACTGTTGGGTAGCCTTTAGACATTATGAAGTAGTGTTTAGACGTTGTGCAGTAGTGTTTAGACGTTGTGCAGTAGTGTTTAGACGTTGTGCAGTAGTGTTTAGACATTGTGCAGTAGTGTTTAGACATTGTGCAGTAGTGTTTAGACATTGTGCCATAGTGTTTAGGCTACTGGAGAAGCCTTAGACATTATTGGGTGGCCTTTAGACGTTATGCAGTAGTGTTTAGACATTATGCAGTAGTGTTTAGACGTTGTGCAGTAGTGTTTAGATGTTGTGCAGTAGTGTTTAGGCTACTGGAGAAGCCTTAGACACTGTTGGGTAGCCTTTAGACATTATGAAGTAGTGTTTAGACGTTGTGCAGTAGTGTTTAGACGTTGTGCAGTAGTGTTTAGACGTTGTGCAGTAGTGTTTAGACGTTGTGCAGTAGTGTTTAGGCATTGTGCAGTAGTGTTTAGGCTACTGGAGAAGCCTTAGACAGTGTTGGGTAGCCTTTAGACGTTGTGCAGTAGTGTTTAGACGTTGTGCAGTAGTGTTTAGACGTTGTGCAGTAGTGTTTAGACGTTGTGCAGTAGTGTTTAGACATTGTGCAGTAGTGTTTAGACGTTGTGCAATAGTGTTTAGACATTGTGCCGTAGTGTTTAGGCTACTGGAGAAGCCTTAGACAGTGTTGGGTAGCCTTTAGACATTATGCAGTAGTGTTTAGACGTTGTGCAGTAGTGTTTAGACGTTGTGCAGTAGTGTTTAGACATTGTGTAGTAGTGTTTAGACATTGTGTAGTAGTGTTTAGACATTGTGCAGTAGTGTTTAGGCTACTGGAGAAGCCTTAGACAGTGTTGGGTAGCCTTTAGACATTGTGCAGTAGTGTTTAGACGTTGTGCAGTAGTGTTTAGACGTTGTGCAGTAGTGTTTAGACATTGTGCCGTAGTGTTTAGGCTACTGGAGAAGCCTTAGACATTATTGGGTGGCCTTTAGACGTTATGCAGTAGTGTTTAGACATTATGCAGTAGTGTTTAGACATTATGCAGTAGTGTTTAGACGTTGTGCAGTAGTGTTTAGATGTTGTGCAGTAGTGTTTAGGCTACTGGAGAAGCCTTAGACACTGTTGGGTAGCCTTTAGACATTATGAAGTAGTGTTTAGACGTTGTGCAGTAGTGTTTAGACGTTGTGCAGTAGTGTTTAGACGTTGTGCAGTAGTGTTTAGACGTTGTGCAGTAGTGTTTAGACGTTGTGCAGTAGTGTTTAGGCATTGTGCAGTAGTGTTTAGACATTGTGCAGTAGTGTTTAGACATTGTGCAGTAGTGTTTAGACATTGTGCCACAGTGTTTAGGCTACTGGAGAAGCCTTAGACAGTGTTGGGTAGCCTTTAGACATTGTGCAGTAGTGTTTAGACATTGTGCAGTAGTGTTTAGCGTTGTGCAGTAGTGTTTAGACATTGTGCTGTAGTGTTTAGGCTACTGGAGAAGCCTTAGACATTATTGGGTGGCCTTTAGACGTTATGCAGTAGTGTTTAGACATTATGCAGTAGTGTTTAGACGTTGTGCAGTAGTGTTTAGATGTTGTGCAGTAGTGTTTAGGCTACTGGAGAAGCCTTAGACACTGTTGGGTAGCCTTTAGACATTATGAAGTAGTGTTTAGACGTTGTGCAGTAGTGTTTAGACGTTGTGCAGTAGTGTTTAGACGTTGTGCAGTAGTGTTTAGGCATTGTGCAGTAGTGTTTAGGCTACTGGAGAAGCCTTAGACAGTGTTGGGTAGCCTTTAGACGTTGTGCAGTAGTGTTTAGACGTTGTGCAGTAGTGTTTAGACGTTGTGCAGTAGTGTTTAGACATTGTGCCGTAGTGTTTAGATGTTGTGTCGTAGTGTTTAGATGTTGTGCCGTAGTGTTTAGACATTGTGCCGTAGTGTTTAGGCTACTGGAGAAGCCTTAGACAGTGTTGGGTAGCCTTTAGACGTTGTGCAGTAGTGTTTAGACGTTGTGCAGTAGTGTTTAGACGTTGTGCAGTAGTGTTTAGACATTGTGCCGTAGTGTTTAGACGTTGTGCAGTAGTGTTTAGGCATTGTGCAGTAGTGTTTAGACGTTGTGCAGTAGTGTTTAGACATTGTGCCGTAGTGTTTAGGCCACTGCAGTAGTGTTTAGACATTGTGTAGTAGTGTTTAGACATTGTGTAGTAGTGTTTAGACATTGTGCAGTAGTGTTTAGATGTTGTGTGGTAGTGTTTAGACATTGTGCAATAGTGTTTAGATGTTGTGCCATAGTGTTTAGACATTGTGCTGTAGTGTTTAAGCTACTGGAGAAGCTTTAGACAGTGTTGGGTAGCCTTTAGACATTGTGCAGTAGTGTTTAGACGTTGTGCAGTAGTGTTTAGACATTGTGCAGTAGTGTTTCGGCTACTGGAGAAGCCTTAGACAGTGTTGGGTAGCCTTTAGACGTTGTGCAGTAGTGTTTAGACGTTGTGCAGTAGTGTTTAGACATTGTGCAGTAGTGTTTAGACGTTGTGCCGTAGTGTTTAGACATTGTGCCGTAGTGTTTAGGCTACTGGAGAAGCCTTAGACAGTGTTGGGTAGCCTTTAGACATTATGCAGTAGTGTTTAGACGTTGTGCAGTAGTGTTTAGACGTTGTGCAGTAGTGTTTAGACGTTGTGCAGTAGTGTTTAGGCCACTGCAGTAGTGTTTAGACATTGTGTAGTAGTGTTTAGACATTGTGTAGTAGTGTTTAGACATTGTGCAGTAGTGTTTAGGCTACTGGAGAAGCCTTAGACAGTGTTGGGTAGCCTTTAGACATTGTGCAGTAGTGTTTAGATGTTGTGCAGTAGTGTTTAGACGTTGTGCAGTAGTGTTTAGACATTGTGCCGTAGTGTTTAGGCTACTGGAGAAGCCTTAGACATTATTGGGTGGCCTTTAGACGTTATGCAGTAGTGTTTAGACATCATGCAGTAGTGTTTAGACGTTGTGCAGTAGTGTTTAGACGTTGTGCAGTAGTGTTTAGACGTTGTGCAGTAGTGTTTAGACGTTGTGTAGTGGTGTTTAGACGTTGTACAGTAGTGTTTGGACGTTGTGCAGTAGTGTTTAGCCCACTGCAGTAGTGTTTAGACGTTGTGCAGTAGTGTTTAGACGTTGTACAGTAGTGTTTGGACGTTGTGCAGTAGTGTTTAGACGTTGTGTAGTGGTGTTTAGACGTTGTGTAGTGGTGTTTAGACGTTGTACAGTGGTGTTTGGACGTTGTGCAGTAGTGTTTAGCCCACTGCAGTAGTGTTTAGACGTTGTGCAGTAGTGTTTAGGCCACTGCAGTAGTCAGAATGCGGCTTGGGGACAGGTGTGTGAGAGAGTGCCTCAGGATGTCCTGTAAAGTCAGGTGTTTACTTCACGGGAGAGAGACTAGACTTTTAGAGAGACTAGAGCCAGGGTGTGGTACAGTGGAGTAAGGACGTGTTTGGTGTGTGTGTGAGGTTTACCCAGGTAGGTACTGATGAGCTGGTAGTACGCTGTGGGGTCACTCCGCTGGGTGCTGAATGAGGACTTGGCGATGCTGTACAGGGCTGTCTTCTGATCGGCGGAGCATGAGGACACATTGACAGGGTTGGCGTTCCTGAGGACAGAAGGAAGATTAGTCCTTATGAAGTTAAACTATGATGGGAGCGGTTAGAGAGTGTCTGAGAGCATGGACACACATCCAGACCGCTCTTCTCCTTCCTCTGACTACATTCACCGTATCAGAGCCCCGCCCCCCGTCCAACATTCAGGCCGGATCATTCAGGTGTGTGCGGGTACTCACCTCAGACTCTCAGCAGTGATGCTACCGAGGACGCCCACGTCCAGAGTACAGAGGTAGGAGCGGACGGCGTTTATCTCCGTACTTCTCAGAGTGTTCCCAGGTACGCTCAGGTACCTCATAATCACCGCCTTACTCTACAACACACACACACACACAGAGACCACACACAGAGACCACACACAGAGACCACACACACACAGAGACACACACACAGAGACCACACACAGACCACACACAGAGACCACACACACACAGAGACCACACACAGAGACCACACACAGAGACCACACACAGAGACCACACACAGAGACCACACACACAGAGACCACACACACAGAGACCACACACACAGAGACCACACACAGAGACCACACACAGAGACCACACACAGAGACCACACACAGAGACACACACAGACACACACACACAGACACAGATACACATACACACACACAGATACACACACACACACACACACACACACAGAGACCACACACAGAGACCACACACAGACCACACACACACACACACACACACACACACAGACACACACACACACGTTACTCAGTCTGCACATACAGTCATACAGGTAAACCAGGCACCTGAGAAACACGAGCCCCGTCCCAAACCACCCAGACTCCGCGTGTTCAGACACGGCTGACCAATCAGAGTGCAGGTGATCAATGGGTTTGATTAGGGAGTACTGATTTACCTGAGCTGCATTACGCTTGTGGTCTATCTGAGCCACAGCATCGCTCTGCTGGTGACCTAGAACCCTGGAGAACCATCCATGTCCACATGGTGATCTCACCTACATGCAGTGTTGGATGAGGGCGGGGCTTAGGGCATCATTGGGACAGGGCTGTAGACCTGCTGGGCCTGTTTCTCTGTGCGCCACCAGCTCCACCTAGTGGATGCCTGTGGTGGTACCTGGTTATCACCACCCCTAAAGGACATGCAGCACCTACAGCCGCTCATAGACCTGCTACCTTCTCTGAGGTCCAGTCTCCGTTCTTCTGATTCATCAGGGAGGACAGCGTGTCAACTGTAGTGATGTTCCAGGTGTTGATGTCAGCAACACTGGCCTCACGAGACACGGCGTTCAGAATCTTCACCACGCGCTCTGGAAGGCCTGCTGGGTACAGCTGTAACGCAGACACACGGACCATCAGACCATCAGGCATCAGACCATCAGGCATCAGACCATCAGGCATCAGACCATCACGCATCAGACCATCACGCATCAGACCATCAGGCATCAGACCATCAGCGCATCAGACCATCAGGCATCAGACCATCAGGCATCAGACCATCACGCATCAGACCATCACGCATCAGACCATCAGACCATCAGCGCATCAGACCATCAGCGCATCAGACCATCACGCATCAGACCATCACGCATCAGACCATCAGACCATCACGCATCAGACCATCACGCATCAGACCATCACGCATCAGACCATCAGACCATCAGCGCATCAGACCATCACGCATCAGACCATCACGCATCAGACCATCACGCATCAGACCATCACGCATCAGACCATCAGACCATCACGCATCAGACCATCACGCATCAGACCATCAGACCATCAGCGCATCAGACCATCACGCGTCAGACCATCAGCACATCAGACCATCACGCATCAGACCATCACGCATCAGACCATCACGCATCAGACCATCATGCGTCAGACCATCAGCACATCAGACCATCAGGCATCAGACCATCAGGCATCAGACCTTTACAGAGCGACTCACGCAGCGTCTCACTCAGCGACTCACTCAGCGACTCACGCTTTAACTCACGCAGCGACTCACTCAGCGTCTTACTCAGCGTCTCACGCAGCGACTCACGCAGCGACTCACTCAGCGTCTTACTCAGCGTCTCACGCAGCGACTCACACAACGACTCACGCAGCGACTCACACAGCGCTGTAGTATATCAGACATGCACACAGGACAGTGTACACTGCCCCCTATGGTCAGGGGGTCTCCGGTAATGCTGACCTGCTTTAATTTGATCAGAGTGATTAACCGGAAGCTGCTGTCAATCACTTTCTCACAGACGGCCGCCGGGTTGTCTTTCAAGAGGGCGTTGTCCAAACATGCATCAAACTGGGCGGAGTCGTAGCCCACAGGGAACGCGGGGTCTGCGATGATGGCCTCTGTGATGGTGCCTGCCGTGCATGCTGTCAGACGCAGAGGGAAAACAGGAAGTTAACCAGGGACCCAGAGCATGCCCAATATTAAAGTGGGCAATGTGGTGTCCCCCAGGGTTCGGTTCTAAGCCCCTCCCTGTTCCCCCTGACTCATAGACCCTGCCTATGGCCTGGCCCTGTCTATGGCCTGACCCTGTTTATGTCCTGTCTATGGCCTGTCCCTGTCTATGGCCTGTCCCTGTCTATGGCCTGACCCTGTCTATGTCCTGTCTATGGCCTGACCCTGTTTATGTCCTGTCTATGGCCTGACCCTGTCTATGGCCTGTCCCTGTCTATGGCCTGACCCTGTCTATGTCCTGTCTATGGCCTGACCCTGTCTGTGGCCTGACCCTGTCTGTGGCCTGTCCCTGTCTATGGCCTGTCTATGGCCTGTCCCTGTCTATGGCCTGTCCCTGTCTATGGCCTGACCCTGTCTGTGGCCTGACCCTGTCTGTGGCCTGACCCTGTCTATGGCCTGACCCTGTCTATGGCCTGACCCTGTCTATGGCCTGACCCTGTCTATGGCCTGTCTATGGCCTGACCCTGTCTATGGCCTGACCCTGTCTATGGCCTGACCCTGTCTATGGCCTGTCCCTGTCTATGTCCTGTCTATGGCCTGACCCTGTCTATGTCCTGTCTATGGCCTGACCCTGTCTGTGGCCTGACCCTGTCTATGGCCTGACCCTGTCTATGGCCTGACCCTGTCTATGGCCTGACCCTGTCTATGGCCTGTCTATGGCCTGTCCCTGTCTATGGCCTGACCCTGTCTATGGCCTGTCTATGGCCTGTCCCTGTCTATGGCCTGTCCCTGTCTATGGCCTGACCCTGTCTAAGTCCTGTCTATGGCCTGACCCTGTTTGTGGCCTGACCCTGTCTATGGCCTGTCTATGGCCTGACCCTGTCTATGTCCTGTCTATGGCCTGACCCTGTCTATGTCCTGTCTATGGCCTGACCCTGTCTGTGGCCTGACCCTGTCTGTGGCCTGACCCTGTCTGTGGCCTGACCCTGTCTGTGGCCTGTCTATGGCCTGTCCCTGTCTATGGCCTGTCCCTGTCTATGGCCTGACCCTGTCTATGGCCTATCCCTGTCTATGGCCTGTCCCTGTCTATGGCCTGTCCCTGTCTATGGCCTGTCTATGGCCGGTCCCTGTCTATGTCCTGTCTATGGCCTGACCCTGTCTATGTCCTGTCTATGGCCTGACCCTGTCTATGTCCTGTCTATGGCCTGTCCCTGTCTATGGCCTGACCCT
>JAMWET010000422.1:0-15240 GCA_024036415.1 Prochilodus magdalenae
TTTTTGTTTTTGCTTTTTTTGGAAGCAAATGAAGAACACCCCCCCCCCCCCCCCCTTTTTTTTTTGTTCCGTGACTCGGGGGCAGCAAGGAAATAACTAGACACATTCACCCTGGCAATAAAGTTTAATGTCGCTCCTCAGATAACCTAGATGTTCTGATGTCACTAATGTTCTAATATTGGTAGGCCCAACCCAAGAGAGCTACCTCTTGGTAGGTTGCAGGCTCAGTGGCATGGAAACCTGCATGAAGAAACTGGCTGCAACCTCTGATAAGGTCATAGATCCATCATCAGGAACTCTGAAGACTTAGGTGGTCCTTGCCAAATAAAGACTAGTCCTAGAACTGTCCTGATAGCCTTCCAGGCACCTCCTCTCCCAGAGAAGATGGCCCTGAGGAAATGGCAGTGGAGGATTATATCAGGGAGGTTTGAGTTTCATTCTATGAGTCATCTCTGCAGCTGGTGCCGGTTTTATTTTTGTGGGGAAGACGGACAGTGTCCTTCACCCTTGCACTGATAATTGCAGCCTGAATAGAAAACCATTAAAGACCATTGGAGTGAAGGTGGAGTATGCCATGACACTTTATGGCACCTTTCACCTAGGATGTCCCCTTTTGTGTGCCAGTTTGGGTATTCTCTGCCCATTTTCCTGAAGCAGGAAAATCCCACAGAGTCCCCACAGTACCCACAGCTCGAGACTTTGTTAAGCGATGTTGGCAGGTCTAGCTAAAGGTCTCCACTGTGCCGCAAAAAGCAACAGCATCACAACAGAAGACTGCAGACAGTAGATGATGACTGTAGGTGACGACTCAGGCTCTTACTTTGCTCAGGGCAATGGATTTTTCTTTCAAGCAAAGACGTACCATTCAACTTCGAGTTTCACAAGCCCTGCGATCTGTAGGCCCCTTAAATGTGGTACAGCGGGTCAACCTGGAAGAATGGCAATGAACCTACATCAGTCTACCAAAATTGGTCTACCTCAGTCCTTTTTAATGGGGAAATCTCTCCTGAGGGCAAGGGCTGGACTTGGTTGACTCATCACTGCAAGGAGTTCTAGCTTTATGAAACTGGAATTCTCCATGTTCTTCTCAGTAGGCCTCAACCCTCTGCTAGCAAATGCAATCAACCACACCTTTCCAGAATGAAGGGCTTAGTAAAGTTGGCATATGCCAAAACTGGAGCAGAGGTAAGTGGTCCCTTCAAAGATTGAAATGCATTCTTCAGTTCAGGATTTGGCCAAAGGAAAGCCAAGGAATTAACGAAGTTCTGCCAAGTGACCTGGGAGCTACCACTTTTTGAACACTTCAATTTTCGCAGGGTCAGTTTCCAACCCTTCAGCAGAGACCACATGGCCCAAATAGCTCAGCTGATAAAAGAGCTGACTTAAAAGAGCTGACAGTTTGACAATTTAAACTTTAAGGTCTATCTTCTGGAGTTGTAAAAAAACACCTCCTCCAGCCTTTCCAAATGTTGCTCTACTGTGGCTGAAAACACAATCACATCGTCCAGGTACAAGAGCACAGACTGGTATCAGCAGTCCCCAAACAGGTGTTCAATTAGGCGCTAGAACAGCGGTCTTGGACTTATCCTTCTCAGTGACTTCCACTTGGTTGTACCCACTGGCCAAGTCAAGGCTGGAAAACCATTTTGCCCCACACAGTGCTTCCAAATACTCTTCAATTTGAGGAAGAGGATATGCATCATGGCGGGTCTTTGCATTTAGCTGGCGATAGTCCACACGCAACCGAAAGCTTCCATCTTTCTTAGTCACCAAGACGATGAGAGAAGAGAAAGGACTACTGCTCTCTCGAATTACTTAACTATCTAGAAGCTGTGGAATATGTGCTTTCACCATTTCATACTAAGAAGCGGGAATCCGTCGATAAGGCTGGAGCACTGGCACATCATCCAGTAATGGAATCTCATGGGCAATTAACAAAGCACAACCCAAATCTCCCTCTCCTTTAGCACAGATATCACCATACACCTTTCTTTGCAGACACCAGAGTAGGGGACAAAATAAGACCTTTGAAAAGATGCCTATCTTCAAAGTCCAAGCACTCCATGGATTCTAACTGGGGACATGGGAAAGGGACCATAGCAAGTGTACCAGCCCCAATACAAACAGCAGACCTGCCATGCACTTTGGCCTTAAAAGGCATAGCTGCATTTAGAATGGCTTCCATCTTTTCACAGTGGTACAAAACAGGCCGAATCGCAGAGACCGCAGACTGCACTGAAGGGGAATGAAAAAGCTTGGAGCCATGCTGCTGAAACAACCTGATAGAAATCCACAGCAACCCTGGTGTTTCTGGCTTCCGACTTTGAAATACTGGGTTCTCAGGGTCTCTAACAACCAATACTCCCCTCCTAGAAATGCCCTGCCCCAAGATCACTACATCTAGCTCAAGGTAACATATGCAGGTATATCTAGTAAAATGCTTGTAAAATAAACTCTCTGTTACAGTTGTCGCCATTGACCCAGTGAGATGTGCTACTGCCTTTTCCGTCCCAGTTCTGTGCAAATAAACCTTACATTACAAGTCTCACATCACAAGCCCGCCATCTGTAGCCCCCATGTGCTGGTCCCTATTCCCCCATCACCACTTTCTGGTTGCTGGGTCAGCGGGCTATACTGTCTGGCAGGTGTTGGAGACTCATCAAGTGGTTCCTAGGACTTGATGGCCTGGGAGGAGTACAGTCCAGAGGAGGAATGTTTGGTCCTGTCCTGGCACACTGTGATGGACTGGAGGCCTGGATGTTTCCTGCCTTCTTCCCAATGAGCTCTAGGATAGGCTCCAGCATCCCCAGTGACCCAGAAGGATAAGTGGTTTAGAAGATGAGATGAGACTTGACCCCAGTGACCCTTTTTCATCAGCTGGAAAAGATGACAGTTATAGATTGATGATTTAGATACCTCTCTCTTTTTAAAATCATAATAAAACCGTATATACCTCTTAATTATGTTCCATCATACTATTACACCTACATGCAGTATAATAGTGAAGCTCCTCATGCTGGCTGTAGTAAGGGGTATCCAGGGGATCCCAGCTCAGCAGTGAGGGAATCTCTGCTATGACAGTGAGAGGTGTAGGTAGGTGTGGCCCAGTTGATCTGTGCTCCCGAGGTGCGGTATTTCTCACTGTGTGGCCTGTCCAACTTTGTTACCTTGGATAGAGTGTAGGGACTCGGGGCCTAGCTTTTATATTTTGATGATTACATTTTACAGCCCACAGTAAATTAGATTCTCTAGTTATTTCTGGATTATCTTGTGTCTCTGTCCAAAAGCTGACCTTACACTCCCTGGCACTACCACTCTTTGCTGAAATTCCTTCGAGATGCAGAAATTACAGTGTGTTATTGACTTTGTCTCGGTATCAGCAGAGTCTTCCTCACATAATGAATGATGTAGTACTGAATATCTGATGAGTGGGTGAGGTAACGGACTCAGAGGGACTCAGAGAGCCACTCAGAGGTCAGTAGGAGGATTCATGCTCAGGTATAAAGTAAGATGTCAAACGGGCAAGTCCCTCAGTTCAGCTCCCAGCCGAGCTGAACTCATTTGGATCAGATCCAGTTATATGATCTGCCTCTGTTTCAGATGGAGGAAACTAACTATCAACAAAACATCACAGCTCAGTTCTGCTATCCTAACAACAACTTGTCTTGCAGGAAGGAGGTCCGAACGGGCCCTGCTTATATATTCCTCTATGTTTTTCTCTGCTGTGTATCTGTGTGCACTGTGTTTCTAAACCTGCTGGTGATCATTTCCATCTCTCACTTCAAGCAGCTCCACACCCCCACCAACCTGCTCATCCTCTCTCTGTCTGTGGCGGATCTCCTCGTGGGACTGGTTGTTATTCCTATGAATATCATGCAGCTGGTTGATTCTTGCTGGTATCTTGGAGCGCTAGCATGCTGCATTCTTTCAGTCATCAATTGTCTCTCAGTGTCAGCATCTGTCTGTAATCTAGTATTCATTGCAGTTGACCGGTACATTGCTGTCAGTGACCCTCTGCTTTACTCTAGTAGAGTCACTGTGTGTAAAATGGCTGTGAGTATAATTCTAGGCTGGGCTTTTTGTATAATGTATGTTATTATTTACATGTACTGCAATAACCACCTCACTCCATCTCAGATATCCATTAGATGCTATGGAGAGTGTGTACTGGTCATAAAACCTTCCTGGGTGATTCTTGACCTTGTACTGTTTTTCCTAGCTCCTTGTTTTGTCATACTGGTTTTGTATTTCCTAATTTTTAATGAGGCGAGACGTCAAGCTAAAGCTGTTAGAGCTGTGATAAATGTTGTCTCCAACAAACCTGGAGACAAAGTTTCTAACTCTTCTGAAACCAAAGCAGCTAAAACACTGAGCATTGTGATATTTGTGTATCTGGCTTGCTGGATACCTTATTATCTGAGTTCTCTGACAGTTGAAAGTGTGACGTCTTCATCAATGGTGTGGACTGTGTTTGCCTGGCTAATATACCTGAACTCCTCCATGAATCCACTAATATATGCCATCTTCTATAAGTGGTTCAGAACGTCTGTTCAGTATATAGTAACCTGTAGAGTATGTGTGCTCTCATCAGCAAGGGTTAATTTGTTCCCTGAGTGAGTTTAATTCTGATCTGAATCCAAGGCTGAGGCCGCATCAAATCCTTTGCCCTCCCCTTTTCATTTGTGGTTCATACTGTATGAATCAGCTTGCATAAGGCCACTGGAGGAATACAAGCTCCCCAGTTGCTGAGTTACTCGTTCAGCTCTTTGATAATGTATTCATAATCATAGTTCATCATATTTCCCTGAGATCCTTCGACTTCAAATAGTGTATATGTGATTTATTTAAATATGTGTGACTTACTAATAAGCTGTTTATGCTGTTCTCTTCTATTGTAGAAATATGCACAACAAATCATTCAGATCATGTGAGATAATCTTTAAACTGTGGATTTTATGGGAGCTTAACAAATGTTATACTTCTCCTGGAGGAAGCTCAGTATGTTCAGTTTTTTTTTCTAAGGTCCTTTCTCAAGCACACCTTAAAGATTTGTCCATAGCAGCACGAGTGTTTCAGTCAGAGATAAAAAGGAGAAAATGCTTATTGCTGAGAAGGAGATCAGGAAGGAAGGTGAATAGAACATTTAGTACCTAATCAATTACTAAGTCCTAGTTCTACATCTCACATTTTAAAATAAATTAGAGCCACATGTGCTCAGTAATAATCTCTGATAAATTAATGTAGGAAAAGTAGAAGCTGCGTATCACAAATGAGGATCATGCAGTGCCCAGATATTCACTTTGAGGAATACTATAGGACAAAGTCTAAACCATGTTTACATCAATTCCTTAGACTTCAGAAAGGCATCTTCATAGTATTCCCTAATCTTATCTTTCTGGGAAAGCGCTGTGGCTGTATGGCACACCCATATATAATAGTGCTATCTCTAGATCATGTGTATACAGGATTAAAATGATGTGTCCAAATAAACACAAAAATAACAGCACTGAGAAACACACTGCTAACAGGTCATACCATGGCCTAATCAGCCCCTAACCAATAATAGACGGTGATGCTCTGCTGGCAGGAAGCACAGCAGGACTACAAGCAAGGACGAATGTCTGAAGCAGAAATGCACCTAAAGTGTGATTGGTGATTATAGAACCAAAACAATACCACTAATTGCTAGAGCTGCAATTTTAGATAATTCTGCAATATTATTGTGGCGCCCCCTATATACTAGGTGCCAGACTCCACCACCCGTTGGTTTACGCCTGGAGCAAAGGCACACGTCTGAGGAAAAACAACACACAAGTTATTAAATGTTCTGAAGTTGATTAAAAGAAACGGGTTACCGTCAGTTTGGCAAAACCAAAATTAAATAAAATAGCTTTAATACTATGCCACTGGACAGGCACAGTGCTGGAATCGGGAGCCCAGCCAGACGTATTCTCAACAACACACGTGACTAACTTCTAGATAAAGACCAAGATACACCCAGCAGTCTCTCACACCATATTACACTGCAGCTTCTACCACACTAGTGAACACCATATACCCATACACACATACATCTGTCAGTACCACAACTCCACAATTATCCAGCCACTATGTAGCAAACTACAAACAAACCAAAAACAAACAAACTACAACATTAAAACCCTCCAACCTCTCGCCAGTGAGTCACCGTATGCCCAATACAGGTCTTAATACTCACTATAGTCCCCGAGCTAGAGGGAAGCTTAACACTCCAAACACCTCAAACTTTGAGCAGCGAAAAGTAAGACACAATAAAAGAAAAAAGCAAAAGCATAAGAACAGTGTAACTCCAGGCATTCTCTCTCTCTCTCTCTCTCTCTCTCTCTCATTATATATATATATATGAGCCCATTTGAGTGAAATAGTGTCATATCAGTTCATTTAGACACTGTCGCTTTAAAAATAGGTAAATAAATTAGATCGAGTACAATCGTTTACAACTGATTTCTTAAGTTTTGGAGTCTGGGAGCAGTAAAAACTTACGATTCGGTGAGTTGAGTGTCAATCAGGGTTTCCCCTGTTCTGATTGGTTGGTGGGGGAGGCGTAGGAGGGGGGAAGGCAGGTGGAAAGGGGGATGGAGGTTGTACGAGGGAGACGAGAGAAAAATGGCAAGGACAACGCGAGAGCAAGTGGAGTGAAAGTGGGTTTAAACAGTGTACAGATAATTGTCTTTGGTAGAGCGATGGTTCTAAACAGTTTTCAGGGTATATTTTCTTGGTACAAGCGGTTTGTATTTATCGTGCCACCGTGTTTTGAGTACGGACACGTGACAGTGTTTGGCTGTTTGTAGAGAGCTAGCTCGGTAGCTGGCTACGTTTGTGGACTTTGTACGAGCCATCTGTGGCTCACGTGCAGGGACTAGCTCGCTCTTCCTCGTGTGGATTGTGTATTAGCCCCATAGTCAAAGTCAGCTAGCCCCCATTATGATTGGATTAGCAGGGTGGGGCCTCTGATGAAGATTGCCCTGCTTTCGCTGCATCCCGCTCTACACAGGAAGGGTGGGGCAAGTTTCTTTCACCGTGCCTCGTCTGCCTCATTCTCCCGCTGCCACTGAACTGTAAGTCATCACTTCCTCTTCCAATGTTAGCCACACTGCTCGCTACCATCATTCACTAGTTGGTCTGCTCTGGTTTGTGTCAAGGCGCGGTTAGGGGTGTGGACCCAAGCGCAGGGCAGGATGTAAATGTTAAACTGCAAGCGAACGGACTTCCTGGATGTGGATGCACTGTGAAGTGAAACTATGTGTGAAGTGTTTTCGGGAACGTGTTTTGGAATTTTGGTTTCCTTTTGTGAAGGAGAGGGAGAAATGGCGGGAAAAACCAAACAAAGGAGACGCCAGGACTGGTAATCACAAATAAACAGAAGAGGGTTTAACAGAAAGGGGACTTGTGGATATTTGCGTGCAGAGTGACCCACGCTCTCTTTTTCTTTTTTCTTTTTTTTTTTTTTCTCTCTCTCTCTCTCTCTCTCTCACCGGCTACCCCTCTACAAAGGTTTGTGTGGCGGGGGCTTATATAGCTGCCGCCTCAGGTGCCGCTTGTTGGCTTGATCAGCCTGGGGCATTCTGGGGTTTGGAGTTCCGGGCTGTAGTTCCCCCAGAACGGCGCCGGTGCTGCCGCCCTCTGCTGGCTGCCGGCGGTACAGCCCTTGCAGTTTGCTTGAGAGTGTGTGCGTGCACGAGCGTGTGAGTGTGGGGTCCTATCTGAGTGTTCTTATATGTGAAGTCTCTAAGTTGCATGGTCATGTTTGTGTAGATCTACAGTGTTCCGATGGTAGGGTGTGGTTTCTTACTGCTCATTTCTGAAGAAGGCTTATTTCACGGTTAGGGAAGTATCAAACAATCTAGATACATTGGTGACATGTGGATATTGTTGTTGGTATCTAGGTGAAGCTTGGAAATTGTTTAAAGGGGTACTTTGTGTTACATAATCTTTTTGTGTACGAAGAGGCTGAACTATTTTATTTCTTTATTTTTCTGAACACCTGTTTATTGTATTGCGGAATCGCTGGGTTTTGGGATACAAGACTTGTGTCAGAATATGGGCCTACCTTGGTCTGTAAGAACTTTAAAAACACCTCACTATATCTGAAAACAGTAAAGCTGATTAATAACTTTACATGTGTCTGGCTCAAGTTATTGTTAATCACATACATTGAACATGTGGTTGGAGATTTCATTCTTGTGGGTCCTAAAATTCAATTTCCAATGAACCCATACCCTAAGCCTTACATTTACATTTACGGCATTTAGCTGAAGCTCTTATCCAGAGCGACTTACAAGGTTAATCATATTACAGGTAGGCCGGTGTAGTGTTAGGAGTCTTGCCCAAGAACTCGTATTACTGTAGCACAGCATAGTCACCTAGACCGGGATTTAAACCCCAGTCTCCCACATGTAGAGATGGCAGTCTGGGTAGTGGTGTTCCCCGCTGAGCTACACCAACCTCTGTTGGTTGCCCTTTATATTTAAGGCATATTGGCCTATAGGGGGCACTAGGGCTACAACAGCATAAGAGAAGCCTCTGTTGGCTTCCCTCTATAAAATGCATACATAGTTAAACAGTTACACTCGATACATGTGCAACAGTCAGTTCCAAAATGCTAGCCCAATTGTAAATGGAACATACCAAGCTTACAGACGGGGGTGGGGGGGTACACGTAAGAGGACTATAAAGGGGAGCTATGGATTGGCCAAATACTAAATAAATTAAAACAATACCACATACCTGCTTTAATGTAGTGCCATCGGCTCTAATTGGACACTGGGGCTTGTTTATCCCATCTCCTAATGGCGACGCTACTTAGCTGCCGGCTCACCAGAGGAGAGAGCCCTGTGTTACCGAACTGTGAGGGCACATACAGAAAACCAGATAACGGGTAAAAGCACTACACCTTGATATGCTCCCATCCGCACCAAGCTGCACATCAGCCACGCTGTTGTCACGCACACTTGTTTCCTGCTGCACCAAGCCAGCGACTGCTACCGGGACCAAAGGCATAACAGCTATGGCTGACCTTCGCTATGCGGGAGGACACAGCCACTTTAGCACAAGCTATAGATATTACACTAAAGCAGAGTGCGTACAAAACACAAACATACCATCCACCCGGCGAACTTCCAGTAAAGGCAGCCCAATCCTCCCGACGCTGCCACTGCGGCGCTAGCTTAGCTTCTCTAAGCAGAACTGCCCAAAGGTCCCCGGGGCATCGGTATAAATGGCAGATCCACAGGACCCCCAGCTAGTGCAGTAACTGGCTGCCTAAATTTCACATACTACCAGGTCCCCATGGCAACACCTATAGAAGGCTACCCAAAAATGGCAGCCTGCACCACTGCAACATTAAGGTACCTGGTCTGATGATCCAGCTCCATCACTCCCAATCACCGCTGTTCTTGGGAGTCTGTGAGGGTTGGAATGTTGGCCTGCTGTAGACCTAGCAGAGCGTCATAAGGGAGCATGCATAGACTGAACCGCCAGTGTGTCAGAGGTGGGGGATTGTGGTGGTTCAGACACCTCCTGTGGTTCTGCTCCCAGACACAGGATTATCGTATCGCTGGACAGGTCTTCCTCTGAGACCTGTGAACTGGGTGAGGTAGGCCCTTGCTCCCTGGGCTTCACTCTGTGCACATGTCGAGTTGATCCCACTTTACTGGCCGGTGCTACTAAGTACGCAACTCCTGTTTCAGCTGGGCTTCGGACTACCCGATAGATACAGGGGTTCCAATAGTCCTGAATCTTATTCCGGCCAGGGACATAATTCCTCAGGTAAACCAGCTGGCCCTCTTTAAATCCCCTATCCTTCACCTGTTCAGTGTGATACTGGTTGCACCTACGAGTGTAGTCTTCTGATCTCTGTCTTACATGTTCATGGACCAGCCTTAGACTCTGTTGGTGTTTCTGAACCCATTCCTCCAATGGTTCAGCATCTTGAGGAACATCCCCAGTTCCCAGCAGAAAGTCCACAGGTAACCTTGGCTGAAAACCACACATGAGAAAATGTGGAGTCTGCTCAGTTGTCTGGTGAGGGGTGGTATTATAATCAAAGGTCAGCTGAGGAAGGTGACGTGACCAGTGTCGCTTTTCCGCTGCAGGCAACATTCGCAATAGGTCGACTTAGGTATGATTAAAACATTCACACTGTCTTTTCCCTTGAAGGTGGTATGGTGTTGTCCTACTCGTCTGTAGTGCCATACACCCTACAAAGTTATCGAATCAACATGCTTTTGAAATTTCACCTCTGGTCTGAGTGGATACGTACTGGGGGGCCATATAGGTGAAACCCATGTTGTACTAGAGCCTGGGCCACTGTAGTAGTCCTCTGATCTTGGCTATCACTTGGGTATACTTGGTAAAAATGTCAGTCAGGATCAACACATTTTTGTGGCCATCACTGGACGGTGCCAAGAATGTAAAGTCAAGCATCTAGGTCTTGTTTGGGTGGGTAGCCCGTAAAATCCCCCGAAATGCCCGAACCTTGGGCTGGACAGCCTTTCCCAGCGTACATCGTTGACACTACTGACACCACTGTTCCACGTCCTGAGCCATATTTGGTCCCACAGCAGCTGAAGAGTCCTTTCAGTGCCTTGGTGTCCATGATCATCATGAACGCTATAAAGGACTTTCTGTAAACACTGTGGAAGGAGCAGCTGAAAATGCTCTGGTGCTCCACCTGGAGGGTGGTAATTTGGTACAATACATCCTCTCACTCAACCAGTCGGTCTCACTGCCGGATCAACACCTTACTCAGGCCATATAAGGCTTCCTGTTCTCCTGCTCGTGCACAACGCTCCTCACTGCGAAACTTCCACACTGGCCCAATTCTTGGGTCCACTCTCTGCAGTAACCTAAGGTCGCTGGAAGATCGTCCTGGAAACGCAGCAGCCTCCCTGCACTGGCTTTCCGGGACATTCAGTTGCTCTTCCAACTGAATCTTCTGTGTGGGATCTCTGTCCACACAGCAAAATGCTCCAAGTACTGCCTGGACAAGGCATCAGCATTTTGATTATGCTTTCCGGGATGATATTTGATGTTTAGATTAAAGGATAGCAGTTGGGATGCCCATCGTTTCTCCACAGTCCTGAGAAGGGGGAATCCATCGATAAGGCTGGCGCACTGGCACATCATCCAGTAATGGAATCTCATGGTTGATTAATGAAGTGCAACCCAAATCTCCCTCTCCTTTAGCAAAGATATCACCATACTTAGAGAAGAGGGCCCTATCTTGCAAGACCTGCTGTTTAGTCAACTCCTCAAAGTATATTACTTTGAGAGGCCCCAATGTTAATGGCACCACAAGAAACTCTGGAAAGCACCCCAGAGCTGCCCATGTTGACAGTGCTGCCTTTTGCTCTGGTCAGCACCCAGGATCCCCCAGTGTGGATAGCACTGCCTGGTGCTCTGGACAGCACCCCAGACAAGTCATGCTGCCTGAATATACCGAGTGTTACTCTGGAGAGTGCAAGTAAGCCAAGCCACTACTTAGTGATCAATTTCTGGCCTATTACCGGTCTGAGAGAACAATTCTGATATGGGAGCATAAAAGGACTGGCAGGGTGTATGCCCTCGACACAACACTTCAACCCTGGGGTGTAAGGCGCCTCAATTGCCTCCCATACCACCCAAGCAGGCTGAGGAACTCAAGCAGTTTGGCCATTCCTACCTCTTCCACCATGAACATGATTCATGCATGGGGAAGGTGGGTGCCTGTATTGTGGACAGGCCTGTCATTTTCTTGGACTGTCTGAAGCACCAGGGAAAAACTGGAGGCCGGTACCAGAAGGAAGAATGGCAATGAACTCACATCTGTCTCCCAAAACCTCAGACCTGCTTTATGCGACACTCTTTCCTGAAGGCAAGGGCTGGACTTTGTTGACTCAAGGGCACAAAGGAAATAACTTAGACACCACCCTTGCATTAGACCTTAACCTGCTCCTACATTACCTGGTGGTTTCAAAGTCACTCTTAGATCTCTTGGTAGGCCCAACCCAAGAGGGCTACCTCTTGGTAGGTTGCAGGCTCAGTGTCAGGGAATTGCATGAAGAAACCAACTGTAAAAAAAAAAGCCACAGCATCACAACATGAGATTGCAGTCAGAAGATGATGACTGTAGGAGACGACTCAGGCCCTTACTTTGCCCAGGGCATTGGAATTTCTTTCAAGTAAAGATGTACCACGGAAGGTCGAGTTCTACAAGCCCTGCGATCGACAGGCCTCTTAAATGTGGTACAGCGTGTCAACCTGTCTTTTCCTTACCAGTTCTGTGCATATAAATCTGACATTTCAAGTCTCACATCTCAAGCCAGCCCTCTGTAGCCCCCATGTGATGGTCTCTATTCCCCCACCACCACTTTCTGGTTGATGGGTCAGTGGGCTATAATGTCTGGCAGACGTTGGAGTCTCATTAGGCAATTCCAAGGATTTGGCAGACTGGGAGGAGTACAGACCGGAGGAGGAATGTTGGTTCCTGGCCTGGCACATGCGAGAGCTTGAGATCAGAGGTCTTGTCAGGGATTGTGCAGTAGGGAAGGGAATGTCAGTAGCTATCATTAGAGGGGGCTTCTCTATAGGCCCAGGCTCTGACTGGACCACCACTGGCATCCTGAAGGGGAAATAGACGAAGTCGGCTGATCAAGCTAATAATTGCTATAACTGTCCATTGTCAAGCTGCTGGCCCTTTCTCTTCTTGCGTCTCTTCCTGGTTTAGCCTCAGTGAGTTTAATAGGACACGTTAAACAAAAAAGTCTGTTTCTGTTTTGTCTCCTTGTAAGAAATGGTGGCACTGTGGCACGGTGGATAGCACAGCAAGACGGGCCTCGGTGCATTTCTCCCGGCAACCAGGGTCCTGTATGCACTTTGCAGGTGTTCCCTGTGTCTTCAAGGACTCCCTCGTGCAGTTCAAAAGCATGCACTCATGCAAACTGGAGATGCTAAATTGGCCCCTGGCCTGTCCATGATGTTTCCTGCCTTCTTCCCAATGAGATCTAGGATAGGCTCCAGCATTCCCAGTGACCCAGAAGCAGTGGTTTAGAAGATGAATGAGATTTGACCCCAGTGACCCTTTTTCATCAGCTGGAAAAGATGACAGTTATAGATTGATGATTTACATGCCTCTCTTTTTTAAGACATAATAAAACCGTATATACCTCTTAATTATGTTCCATCATACTATTACACCTACATGCAGTATAATAGTGAAGCTCCTCATGCTGGCTGTAGTAAGGGGTATCCAGGGGATCCCAGCTCAGCAGTGAGGGAATCTCTGCTATGACAGTGAGAGGTGTAGGTATGTGTGGCCCAGTCGATCTGTGCTCCCGAGGTGCGGTATTTCTCACTGTGTGGCCAGTCCAAACTTGTTACCTTGTATAGAGTGTAGGGACTCGGGGCCTAGCTTTTATATTTTGATGACTACATTTTACAGCCCACAGTAAATTAGATTCTCTAGTTATTTCTGGATTATCTTGTGTCTCTGTCCAAAAACTGATCTTACACTCCCTGGCACTACCACTCTTTGCTGAAATTCCTTCGAGATGCAGAAATTACAGTGTGTTATTGACTTTGTCTCGGTATCAGCAGAGTCTTCCTCACATAATGAATGATGTAGTACTGAATATCTGATGAGTGGGTGAGGTAACGGACTCAGAGGGACTCAGAGAGCCACTCAGAGGTCAGTAGGAGGATTCATGCTCAGGTATAAAGTAAGATGTCAAACGGGCAAGTCCCTCAGTTCAGCTCCCAGCCGAGCTGAACTCATTTGGATCAGATCCAGTTATACGATCTGCCTCTGTTTCAGATGGAGGAAACTAACTATCAGGAAAACATCACAGCTCAGTTCTGCTATCCTAACAACAACTTGTCTTGCAGGAAGGAGGTCCGAACGGGCCCTGCTTATATATTCCTCTATGTTTTTCTCTGCTGTGTATCTGTGTGCACTGTGTTTCTAAACCTGCTGGTGATCATTTCCATCTCTCACTTCAAGCAGCTCCACACCCCCACCAACCTGCTCATCCTCTCTCTGTCTGTGGCGGATCTCCTCGTGGGACTGGTTGTTATTCCTGTGAATATCATGCAGCTGGTTGACTCTTGCTGGTATCTTGGAGCGCTAGCATGCTGCATTCTTTCAGTCGTCAATTATCTTGTAATGTCAGCATCTGTCTGTAATCTAGTATTCATTGCAGTTGACCGGTACATTGCTGTCAGTGACCCTCTGCTTTACTCTAGTAGAGTCACTGTGTTTAAAATGTCTGTGAGTATAATTCTAGGCTGGGCTTTTTGTCTAATGTATGTTATTGTTTTTACATACTCCAATAACCACCTCACTCCATCTCAGATATCCATTAGATGCTATGGAGAGTGTGTACTGGTCATAAAACCTTCCTGGGTGCTGATTGACTTAATATCTTTTTTCCTAGCTCCTTGTTTTGTCATACTGGTTTTGTATTTCTTAATTTTTAATGAGGCGAGACGTCAAGCTAAAGCTGTTAGTGCTGTGAGGAATGGTGTCTCCAACAAACCTGGAGACAAAGTTTCTAACTCTTCTGAAACCAAAGCAGCTAAAACACTGAGCATTGTGATATTTGTGTATCTGGCTTGCTGGATACCTTATTATCTGAGTTCTCTGACAGTTGAAAGCTTAACGTCTTCAGCAATGGTGTGGATTGTATTCATCTGGTTAATATACCTGAACTCCTCCATGAATCCACTAATATATGCCATCTTCTATAAGTGGTTCAGAACATCAGCTAAATACATTATTACCTGTACAATATGTGTGCTCTCATTATCAAGGGTTAATTTGTTCCCTGAGTGAGTTTAATTCTGAACTCAATCCAAGGCTGAGGCCGCATTACAGTGCTTGCCTTCTTTCCCCTCCCCTTTTCATTTGTGGTTCATACAGTATGCCTCAGCTTGCATAAGGCCACTGGAGGAATACAAGCTCCCCAGTTGCTGAGTTACTAATTCAGCTCTTTGATAATATATTCATAATAATAGTTCATTATATTTCCTTGAGTACCTGCGACTTTAAATAGTACATATGATGTGATATAGTTAAATTTTTAGACTTCTCCTGGAGGAAGCTCATGTGACTTTCTAACAAGCTGTTTATGCTGTTCTCTTCTAGTCAAATAAAGTAAAAGCTGCGTATCACAAATGAGGATCAATGCTTGCTCAGAATTTCACTTTGAGGAATGTACTATAAGG
>JAMWET010000423.1:0-116724 GCA_024036415.1 Prochilodus magdalenae
GCCGTAGTCGTTCACTCAGGTTTACCATAAACACATGCATGCTTTCCAGACAGCCTCATACATGCTGATGAGAGCTTGGCACTGACCATTGCAGTGAGTGACCAGGGCCAGCAGCCGCTGTACTGTGTCTGAGAGAGTGGCTTGCTGGCGCTGGAGCAAAGAGCTGTTGCGGGTGGAGCTGGCCAGCTGTCCCTCGAGCAGGGTGACCAGGCGGCTCTGTCTGTCCAGCAGCTCCTGCAGCTGCTGCTTTTCCTGCTGGATGACCTGCAGCTCCTGGCTGTGTCTGGCCTCCATGGCTATAAAGCGCTGCTCCAAGAAGCTGTGGAAGGAAGGAGAGGGGCACCGTTGTGTATAACCTATTTAAGTGCACAAAATCCACAGATATTATGATATTGCTGTTGCCTGGCTGCTCAAAAAACTCACACTTAGAGGGATAGTGCAGCGCTTTCCAACCTACTGCCACATCTGTAGAATATCATCAGTTACCAAGGACAGTCATTTCTGCTGTCTCACTTTCTCATTTCTACTTTCTCACCTGGGTAAATGACATTTTGCAGTTGCCTCATATTTCATAGTTTAATTAATTTCATAGATTCATAAATTCCAATTTATTTTAGATATATTCTAAAGATTAGAGATTAGAGAAGAGAGTTTTGCATCAATGACTTGGATTAGTTTGTTTGTATCTGAAATGTAGTAATATAAGGAATACATGACATAGTAAAGGTCACTAACAATATAAATATAAATATCTCACTTCGCAAGGAGGCAAAAAATATATACAAGAAATACAAATATCACTGTAGACTGTACAAAAGACAAAAGTGCAATAGTAATAAATGTGCATTAATGTGGACGCAGTTATCAGCAGATAATAACATAGTAGACATGTGCATATACTGGTATTTAAGTAAAGTGGCGTGTCCAGGAGTTCAGATATACAGTATATACAGTAAGTGTCTGAGAGTGTCCAGGAGTTCAGATGTACAGTATATAAAGTGTCTGAGAGTGTCCAGGAGTTCAGATGTACAGTATATAAAGTGTCTGAGAGTGTCCAGGAGTTCAGATATACAGTATATACAGTAAAGTGTCTGAGAGTGTCCAGAAGTTCAGATGTACAGTATATACAGTAAAGTGTCTGAGAGTGTCCAGGAGTTCAGATGTACAGTATATACAGTAAGTGTCTGAGAGTGTCCAGGAGTGCAGAAACAGTATACAGAGTAAAGTGTCTGAGAGTGTCCAGAAGTTCAGATGTACAGTATATACAGTAAGTGTCCAGAGTGTCCAGGAGTGCAGATATACAGTATATACAGTAAGTGTCTGAGAGTGTCCAGGAGTTCAGATGTACAGTATATAAAGTGTCTGAGAGTGTCCAGGAGTTCAGATATACAGTATATACAGTAAGTGTCTGAGAGTGTCCAGGAGTTCAGATGTACAGTATATAAAGTGTCTGAGAGTGTCCAAGAGTTCAGATATACAGTATATACAGTAAGTGTCTGAGAGTGTCCAGGAGTTCAGATGTACAGTATATAAAGTGTCTGAGAGTGTCCAGGAGTTCAGATATACAGTATATAGAGTAAAGTGTCTGAGAGTGTCCAGAAGTTCAGATGTACAGTATATACAGTAAAGTGTCTGAGAGTGTCCAGGAGTTCAGATGTACAGTATATACAGTAAGTGTCTGAGAGTGTCCAGGAGTTCAGATATACAGTATATACAGTAAAGTGTCTGAGAGTGTCCAGGAGTTCAGATGTACAGTATATACAGTAAGTGTCCAGAGTGTCCAGGAGTGCAGAAACAGTATATACAGTAAAGTGTCTGAGAGTGTCCAGGAGTTCAGATGTACAGTATATACAGTAAGTGTCCAGAGTGTCCAGGAGTGCAGATATACAGTATATACAGTAAGTGTCTGAGAGTGTCCAGGAGTTCAGATGTACAGTATATAAAGTGTCTGAGAGTGTCCAGGAGTTCAGATATACAGTATATACAGTAAGTGTCTGAGAGTGTCCAGGAGTTCAGATGTACAGTATATAAAGTGTCTGAGAGTGTCCAGGAGTTCAGATATACAGTATATACAGTAAGTGTCTGAGAGTGTCCAGGAGTTCAGATGTACAGTATATAAAGTGTCTGAGAGTGTCCAGGAGTTCAGATATACAGTATATAGAGTAAAGTGTCTGAGAGTGTCCAGAAGTTCAGATGTACAGTATATACAGTAAAGTGTCTGAGAGTGTCCAGGAGTTCAGATGTACAGTATATACAGTAAAGTGTCTGAGAGTGTCCAGGAGTTCAGATATACAGTATATACAGTAAAGTGTCTGAGAGTGTCCAGGAGTTCAGATGTACAGTATATACAGTAAGTGTCCAGAGTGTCCAGGAGTGCAGAAACAGTATATACAGTAAAGTGTCTGAGAGTGTCCAGGAGTTCAGATGTACAGTATATACAGTAAGTGTCCAGAGTGTCCAGGAGTGCAGAAACAGTATACAGAGTAAAGTATCTGAGAGTGTCCAGAAGTTCAGATGTGCAGTATATACAGTAAAGCAGGGGTGCACAACATACGGCCCGCGGGCCAGATACGGCCCGGTAAAACTGTCAATCCGGCCCGCGAAAGGAAGTGCTGATGCATTTTTAATATAAATAATGCTGCCACTTTAAATTCATTGGGAAGCACACAATTCTGCCGTATTCATCCTCTGAAACACTCCTTTGCTTGCCTCCCAATGATACCAGTGTGCTCTGATTGATCAGCTTGCCAACTCTGTTCTAATTTGTCAACCTCCAGAGCGGCATCCTGCTGCAAGATCCGCCCCCACAGCGCTGTGGTTATTCTTACAGTGCTGTCGGTTCTGCTGTATCAGTCTGATCCAGAGTCGGATCCTAAAACACTGGTAGAAGTTGTTAGATCCACCTTCACAAGCTAGACTGGAGATGGACATTTTGGAGTGGTCAGTTTTTACTGTTTTAGCTTGGCAGTAGGCGGGCTATAAGGATCATGTTACGCGATGACATCATCTTGTAACAGAGAAAAGGGCTGGAATTCAGTAGGAACAATCTGGTGTGTACTTTGGCCTGTATAACTTTGCAGATCAAATACTATTATTATACTATTAATATTGTTATATTAAGAGCCTCTATTAAAAATTTTTTTTTTTTTGACATGCTTTTAGAAAATTGGGGGCACAATTTAAAAATAGTCATACTGACACTAGTTTAGTTTACAGAGCCTAACCAAACTGACTATTCTCTTCAGGTAGAATATGGATCCAGCAGTCTGAAAAATACTGCCGCGCTTCTTTGATAGCGCTTCTTTGATAATCCATAATAACTATGATTATTTGCTCATTCACCTCTCAATGCCATGAATAAACCTCTCAGACAGAGTTACCGCAATGAGTGGCTGGTAGAGCAAAACTTCTCAGAAACACCTGGCCGGTCCCAGGATTCACAGATGGTGCCGGTGGCTGGGCCTCTCCATCAAACCCAAAGGCAACACTCTGACAGTTTGCAACACATTGTGCCGCAAATGAAGACGATAAATCCTGCGGGCCTGATCTTTATGACTCTTACTAACGACTTTGTGACAGTTATTTATTGAAACAATCCAGCCGCATGGATTCAACAAGCCACTTTTGGCACTTTGAGAAACATTATTCCCCAATTCCCTCTCCCTGCTCTCCCTGTGTTAATGCTAGCAGCATTCCTTATGCCTAGGAACAGTCGGGAACATAGGGTGATAATGCACCAGTCAGCGTTGGCTGTAAATAAAGGAGCTTTGAGGTTTTACAGTCCAAGATTCCAGCTTATCCACTGATAAGACTTTTTAGCTTTTCACCGATTTTTAATAGCACTGATGCACATCCAGGTCGATCTCTCTCTCTCTCTCTCTCTCTCTCTCTCTCTCTCTCTCTCTCTCTCTCTCTCTCTCTCTCTCTCTCTCTCTCTCTCCCATCACACCATATAAAATGGAACTTTGGTTATGTTAAATGGAAGATTTGTTAGTGTTATGAAATTGTATTCCAAATCATTTTAGACCGTAATAATTTTATTCCTTTGGTCCATCAGGCATGGAATGACAAAATGTACTCGAAATGAGCAGCAGGCACTTTCAAATAATGCACAAAATAAATAAAATATTTAATTTTTTAAGTTTTGTGATACTGTATCAACAACTAAAGAAACAGACCATCAATGTATGTGGTCCTTAATGTGAAACGGTTTATTTCCTTTAGCGCTGTTGCTTGCTACTTCCCTGTAACAGCATTAGCATGTCGGTCGTGCATGCAGTGATGAAGCCGTGCCGTTTATTTGCACATCAGGACGAGGTTAGGATCGATGACAGAGGAAAAACATGTGCAGATGTGGAACAGGTGGCGTGTGGTCTGTTTGGCTAGGCACGTTTTGTTCAGAAGCTGGAATGCTAAACAACCGAAAGGAATAGTAAAAACAAGCACTCCCCTTGCACCAGGAGTGCCCCGTCCTACATCCTTTGACCCCTTCATGGGGGCCCTCTACTGATTCGTCAGCATGACGAACCTCTTCACATCCAGTTCATCTTTGAAGTCAAGATTAGAACCGAGGATGGTGCATGTTAGATGTTACTGCCCTCACTCAAGATGTGCTTTGTACTGAAGTATATGTAAGATATGGCATGGAAAGGGCTTCTCAGGGCTTGGGAGCCCATTAGCTCTGTTCACAGGCATTATACTTTGAATGATTAGTTAAAAAAAATAATAGCACCCAGAAAGTGTGGGTTGCAGTGCTATTGGGAGAAATATTTGAGAAATATTTATTGAGCTACACCTACAGAAGTATTGTCTCATTATGTGTGATAATCCATCCCATGCATCATAATTATTCACATTCTGTTCCTGTAGATTGTGCGGTTGGGTTGGAGGTAGAGTGACACCAGGACTTCTAGACATGTGTAACATGACAACAAACCATTCATCTTGGTGCTGACCACATTGCCTCCAAACCATAGATTCATTGGTTGCCTCCACCCAAATAAAAGCAGGACTCATCACTTAAGATGACCTGCTGCCATTCTTCAGTTACTTCATGACAGTCTTGCATGACACCATTGCAGTCTTTGGCAATGTTGACATGGTGTTGAGGGCAGCCATCATAATGGTCTGCATGGATGTAGTCCTGCATCATGCTGCCATCTGCCAAAGGTGCTGGCCATCAAGTAAGGGTATGTGTGTGTTTTGTACATTTTTCTACTATATATATATATATATATATACAGGGGTTGGACAATGAAACTGAAACACCTGTCATTTTAGTGTAGGAGGTCTCATGGTGAAATTGGACCAGCCTGGTGGCCAATCTTCATATATATGCACCAGTGAAGAGCATATGTGAAGGTTATATAGTTCTAAAAATACTGCAATGCACACAACATTAGGGGTTACCAGAACAAGAGGACAAACTGTTGGTGCAACATCTGTCAGTCTTTTGATGTGTGGGTATCCAGGGTAATATCATGGACTAAATTGACCAGCATCACGTAGTGACCTGGCCATCTCATTAATCCCTCTGACCACATTGCACGCAGTATAGAGCAGAGTGTATTGGCCGCAAAAGGAGGCCCTACACCATACTAATAAATGATTGTGGTCTAAAACCAGGTGTTTCAGTTTCATTGTCCAACCCCTGTATATACCTGTAATATCTGCTTCTTTCTTTCACACTTCTTTCTTAATAACAAACTGCTTCAATGCTGGACAAAGAAAACACAGCGGTTATGAGTGGTGACACCACACAGAGTTACCACTGTGTGTACGAAGTTGGAACAAATTGTTTGTGTGCTTCACTCAATCATTTCATTGCTTGGTCAAGCATCTGTGACCACATCTGTTGTAAAAAGCACTATATAAATAAATGTTGACTTCACTTGACAGTCGCATAAAGTTAATTGAGAATATCTGAATTTGATTTGTTGCTTGTCTTGTCGCTTCCCACTTGTTGCTTAATCAGGGCTACAAATTTGCATGCTCCCATAGGAATTAACTGGTTACTTGTTGCTCCATCACCTGTTAGTGCGTACACAGGGTTAGGCTGTGACTAAAATGAAATAGCGGAGTCTATTTGAGGGCAGAGACTCTTCCACAAGGCAGTGTGAACACTGTACAGTGAGCGTGTGCCAAAGTGCATTTCCTAATCTCTTGTTACTAAGCCATGGACAGAGGACAGTGGCTGCTGAGCCATTTAGAGTGGCTCTATACAGTTAAAAACAGAGAGTCTAAGATCTTTCCACCCGGCTGCTCATCACACGGGAGAACAAAACTAAATGTCATAAGTTACTGCAATCATAGAATCATAAAAGTGCAGCTGAGCCAGGTTTGTGTCTTTCCCTAGCCCTCGTCTCCTGCATGCTACAGCAAAGGATTGGCAGATTGCTTCTAATGTTTCAGTGCAGGAGGTGAGGCCACACATGGAGCACATCAGGAGGCACCAGACTTGCAGGAAGAGAGACTTTCAATTGTATAGAAGTTGTTAGTGGACGCTAGAGGATGTGTACGTGTGTAGCATGATCTATGTTGTGCTGGGCTGTGGAGATGGTCATTGGGGTAGTGGTGCAGTATTGGTGCATACAGTCGAGGAAAGTACCAGCTACTAAGCAGTGTTGAGCGGCGGCATCTCTCATGCTGCTATGTACAGTACAAGAGCGTTCATTTAATGGGAACTGATTTCCCCTGTGTCCTTCTTTTGCCAGGATATTATAATCAGTGCTGGAGAGGAACATCACAACCACAAACAACAAGGTCCAAGCGTGACTAAGGACTGTGAAAGAGGAGCCGGTACGGCAAGACAGGAAGGGAGGACAGTGGTGGCGGCTCAGCGGTGAAGCCAGGCAAAAGGGGCTGCAGTCGTTGGAAACATCTGGCCGGCAGGAGGCACGGAGCCTGCTGGTGATCATCACGACCCTCCATTGACACTTTGTGCAGGTGCAGATGATGTGACTGGTCAAGACTGAGCATCAGAGTTCCAGCATACACAAGCAGTAGTCTTGCCTTACTGGAAGAGAAAAGTGGCTGAGAGAGGAAGTAGCACGAGGAGCAGCGCTACAAGTACACATACTGTATTATGTCAGGCTGGTTAGTGGGAAATGATCACTGATAAGTCTTGATGCCCGGGGGGAGACTTGTATGGCTAGAGGGGACCTGCCTACTAAACCAGTCATTCAGTAGTGCTGACTGGCAATGCTATTCCTGCTACTATGTTCAATAAAAGAGCATTCACCTGAAGCATTATATGTCCTGCATCATCTTGTTTGCCAAGATGTTACAGTATAAGAAAGTCAAAGGGCAGCATTTCAAGTCAAGTCAAGTCAAGTGGCTTTTATTGTCATTTCGCCTCTGTAAAAGTACACAGTGAAATGAAATTACGATTGTCCAGAACAAGGGTGCCACATGGAACAAAACGAGAACAAAAAACAATACAGTACAGACTGCAGAGAGTGCAACATGCAAGACAGTACAATAAATACAACAAATAAGACTCAATTCTGAGTAGAGGTAATGAGTGTAAGGTGCGTAGAAGGTGCATAGAAACTGAACATGCTGTGACGTTATATGCAGACAGCATACACTGCACATGAAATATGAAACACAGCACTGAGGTAGGAAAGAGTGGAATGTATAAATAAGATAAATTGGATGCAGTCAGACTTAAAATGCTATGGGTTGTGGGTATGGGGGGGTTAGTTCAGTCTCTGTTGTTGTTATTGTTGTTTTGGTTGTTTACCCTACAACACTAAATAATACATCATTAATCCACCATAACATCAGTAATAATGCTGGGGTTTGTTAAACACTGGTAATAGTCCTGTCTTACTGCTAATACTGTCAAGCACAAAAGCACAAAAGCCTGATAGTGCTCATTGTTGTGTATTGCACAGTGTTTTGATCTATATAACTATCCGTAGTTGCAGTTCAAGAAGCACTAGAGGATATTGGGTAATGTAGTTTTTGATGGCCCTTCCCCGGAGTAACAATTGGAAAATTGCTGTATGTTTTATTTTCCTACCACAGTAAACAATATAATCCTTCCACCGTCTCTGTGTGAGTTCATATCCCGTGAGGATACAACACTCATAACAGAAAAATCTTATTGTTGCTGTTGGAACCAAACTACTTTTTTTCAGGTTTACACTTAATTCGAAAATGTCTGCTGCCCTTTACTTTGCATGTGTACTCAACCAGACAAAAATGAGTCACCTGTGACTAAAAACATAACTCATAGCGTGTAATACCTACACAAATATAAATAACAGCTGGGATTGGATTTAGCATGGATCGGACATCTGCATGTAAGCTGCATCAGTGTTCAGACACTCTTGCATCAAAGTATTGTGAAATCGGGTAGATTTGGTAGATGTCTTCCCTGGCACAACAGACTGGCATTTCTGTCACTGCTTGTCAACCCATATGACCGTACGGTTCAATTCACCTGCAGATTCAGCTACAGGGGTTGGACAATGAAACAGAAACACCTGCCATTTTAGTGTGGGAGGCCTCATGGCTAAATTGGACCAGTCTGGTGGCCAATCTTCATTAATTGCACATTGCACCAGTAAGAGCAGAGTGTGAAGGTTCAGTTAGCAGGTAAGAGCACAGTTCTGCTCAAAATACTGCAATGCACACAACATTATGGGTGACATACCAGAGTTCAAAAGAGGACAAACTGTTGGTGCACGTCTTGCTGGCGCATCTGTGACCAAGACAGCAAGTCTTTGTGATGTATCAAGAGCCACGGTATCCAGGGTAATGTCAGCATACCACCAAGAAGGAAGAACCTCCACCAGCATCACGTAATGACCTGGCCACTATCCTGCAAGAAGAATGGCTTAAAATCCCTCTGACCACTGTGCAGGACGCAGTATATGTCATTCCCAAGACGAACTGACGCTGTAGTGGCCGCAAAAGAAGGCCCTACACCATACTAATAAATGACTGTGGTCTAAAACCAGGTGTTTCAGTTTCATTGTCCAACCCCTGTATATAGCTATCCGTAGTTGCAGTTCAAGAAGCACTAGAGGATATTGGGTAATGTAGTTTTTGAAGGCCCTTCCCCGGAGTAACAATTGGAGAATTGCTGTATGTTTTATTTTCCTACCACAGTAAACAATATAATCATTCCACTGTCTCTGTGTGAGTTCATATCCCGTGAGGATACAACACTCATAACAAAAAAATCTTATTGTTGCTGTTGGAACCAAACTACTTTTTTTTTCAGGTTTACACTTAATTTGAAAATGTCTGCTGCCCTTTACTTTGCATGTGTACTCAACCAGACAAAAATGAGTCACCTGTGACTAAAAACATAACTCATAGCGTGTAATACCTACACAAGCATAAATAACAGCTGGGATTGGATTTAGCATGGATCGGACATCTGCATGTAAGCTGCATCAGTGTTCAGACACTCTTGCATCAAAGTATTGTGCAATCAGGCCAGATTTGGTAGATGTCTTCCCTGGCACAACAGACTGGGATTTCTGTCACTGCTGGTCGACCCATATGACCGTACGGTTCCATTCACCTGCAGATTCAGCTACTTCCTTCACACATGCAGTCACTCCTTTTAGCCAATCATTAACATCTGCTTTGGAGACATTTTCCTCACATGGAACGAGACATTCACTGCACTGTAGCTCCTCTTTTCAATCTATGTATCCCGTCACTCACACCCCATGGGTATTTATAGCCTCATCATGCTCATGTTGCCCATCTGCAGGACTCAGTTACTGCCACCTTAAACACACAAGGTGGCTTTTGTCTGATAAGCTTACATTCTATGATGAATAGACCTAAATGACTTGGATGTTTACTTTGACTTACATTAAGAGTAAAGTATGTTTCCCTTCCTCTGTAAAGTTATCATATTGGAGACACAAGGTTTTGCCTGACAGCAATGATATGCTAACTGAAAACAGGACGCTTGGAGTCAGCATTGAGTTTAATTATGTTGCTACTTTTACTGCAGTCATGTGATGATGATGAAATCAATAGAGAAGAAGCTCCTCCAGTGCCTTGTAAATGTGCTTCGTGTTGATTGGTCAAGAAACACATTACAAGTAGCCTTCTAAAACTGATCTGAACAAACCAACCGAGTGTACTTAGGCACATTAAAACCTTGACTCTAGTCTTAGTCTGATCACATGTGGCTAAAGTGGGCTTCACCTGTTTTTGTCATTGAGGCGGGAGACCTCCTGGGTTTGCTGCAGGAGTTGCTTCTCCAGGCGGTTGGTGGAGAGAGAGTACTCCAACAGCTGGATCTCCAGACGGCTGGTTTGGTTCAGTACCTGCAAACATGGGCAGAATAATGGAAATGTCCAGTAAGCAGTTTCGGGGGGTTTATTGTCATATGAAACGCTCTGAAAATGTACAATCTACTTATCAGAAGAGGTGTGGTTTATCTGAATAATCGTCTCACAGTGTGTACATACCCGGCTAGCTCTATTTTTACAGCTACACTAATATAATAAACACGTGCCTGTAAAAAATCAGCTAAATATTTTTTCAGGTTGCAGTGTATGTGCAGTGGGCTGCTGAGATAGCAGGAGATAGCAAAAAACACAGAAGAGGTAGAAAACACAAAGCTGTAAAATAATCCGATTCGAAGCGGAGGAATGGTACACCTGTTTTAGTTGGACTGTCTTTATGGCCTTTTTGTCAGTCATCCAACACCACTCGGCATGTCCACTCAGTCCTAGCTACTGCTGCAGCAGACAGGGAATCATAGATTCTAATATGTGAAGCACACCTATGCTGATTGGAGTGGATGGTGTTAAATCGCAGTGATGTGCAAAACTCAGAGACCACCAGTCAAAGAGGTCATTACGCCCGGGTCCTACATTTTCCGGGGTCATGGAACAAAAGTAGAAAACATATATCTGATAGAAAACTACACATAAGCCCAACAATAAAACTGCACAGGAAGTAGGTGTGGGATTGCAATGCCATTAAGGAGGAAGATAACGATTACCAGGAACAATAAATTATGGCTAATTTCCTAAACCCCAGTTTAAAGCTCCTGTTTCTTCACTTATAGTACTGTCACATTTGCCTTCCATATCAGCACTGTTCAAAGAAAACCATGTATCTCTTTTTGTCTAGATTTACTTTCATGCAGCATATGAACAAATGAGCTTTGTTTTACACAGTGTGTGAATTATAGGAGGAATGGACCAACAGAAAGGATCCAAAAAAGTGGTTGGTGTGGCACAATGGATAACACCACTACTCACCAGGAAGCTACCGTCCCATGTGGGAGACTGGGGTTTGATTCCCGGTCTGGGTGACTATGCTGTGCTACACTAATAAGAGTACTTGGGCAAGACTCCTAACACTACATTGGCCTACCTGTAATATGATTAACCTTGTAAGTCGCTCTGGATAAGAGCGTCAGCTAAATACCGTAGATGAAAATCAATAGGAAACGATTCTGGTTCCACTGAATTACATTAAAATCAAATGTAATCAAATGAGGTTTTGGCCTCTCCTGTTAAGTTGCCATTTTGTGGCTACTTGTTTTGCTTTGGACAGTGGCAATATTCAAATGGATCACCTTATTGACCAGTGTTCTCCGAAATATCTCCTGAAAAATGAATTTTTAAATAACTGATCGAGTGTCTCTGTCTTTTGCACAGCACTGTACATGCCAGTTAAAGCCAAAATTCAAATTACAGCTAATGTAACCTCCTGAGACCCCAGCGTCCTCATATGAGGACATTACATTTCTGCTTCTCTGCACCATGATACTTTTTAAAACGTTGACCCTTTGGATTCATATGAGGACATTGTATTTTGCCAAAACTACTTCCTGTACAAAGACAAGGTTTAGTTTTTATTCTTGTTAGGTCCTACTAATCACAAATAGCTAGGAGAAATTAAAATTGCATGCCAAGCAAGACCAGGTCTCAGGAGGTTAATATAAATACAATATATATAAACTGATTACAGTCTGATAGAAATGCAGAGCTCTGGATGATGTAACCATGTGCTCGGACTCATGCTGAGGCTTGGCCAGTTGTTTTATGAATCAGTAAGAAAAAAAAAGTCCCTTAATGTGTGTGTGTGTGTGTGTGTGTGTGTGTGTGTGACTGTCATGTCTTATGTGTCACCAGAAGCTGTCAGTCTCATTTCCTCTGGCGCACCTGAGTCTCCACATCTGTCAGCTTGCGTGTGTGCTCTGCTGACTGGCTGAGTAGATTGGTTCCTAACTCCAACATGGTGGCCGTCTGCGTATGAATGGCATTCCTCTGCATCTCCACCATCTCTGAGCGCACATTCTTCTGGATGTAGCTCTCCAGCTGCGAATATGACAGGGGACAAATGAGTGAGCTCAGACCACCGTCTCGGCCCAAATACCCGTCTGCCTCTAGCCACAGCAGAATTATCCATTACAGTAATATGAGCCAAGGACTTTTCAGCAAGTGCACTGATGTAAAAGTATTTCATTATATGACAGAGAATTAGAAATTTTTTGAATGTGGTGCTCATTTACTGACTCTAGAGCATTATTCATTGGACGGTTTGAACCCTTTTCCTCCCTTTTGAATCTCAGTAATAGCTTTATCCAATGGGCAACACCCAGCGGTATTTGGGTAGGGGGTCCCGTATTGGCTAGCAGCTGGTTCACTTGCCATAGAGGGACTGATTTTAGCATCAATGGAAACAAAATGTTTGGATCAACAGTTCTTCCTTTGGAAATGCTTGTTGGGTAATGCACTCATCCACACATTAACTGGGATCTTACACATCTCTTCTATTGTCTTCCGACTGGGAATTGACTTACACTTTGCACCAGTCTCTGGGGAAATATTTTCAGATTTGCACATATGCTATGGCACATTGTCAAGTTTTTCAGAGGTATCTCAGGCCTAGTTAGGTTTGCTAGGCTTCAAAGGACTACCTGGGTGGACCAATCTACAGTTATACTTCAAAAAGAGTTTATGAATGGTTTAAAATTTGTTTTTTAATAGTTATAAGGGGGGTAAAAAACACTTCTATAAGCATTTATAACATGGGCAAAAACTTACCTGTGTGTCTGATGAATATATATATGGAATTACACTGAGAACTTGAATGCTGACTGATGGAGAAGACAAATTAAACCAGTGACATCAAAATATGAGTTTTATCTGTTTAAAGGAATAAGGAGGCATGTGTTGTAGCAGCTTTTACAGTTGTTGTGACCTATTTAATAACCATTTATGAACGTATTTTAAACCCTTTATGAAAGCTTTATAATGGTGGCCTTATTCCAATGTGGTACCCAATTTACTATGCCAACACCCTGAGACAGACCAGAGCTGCATCTCTATAATAAATCACTCCTTAAGCATGTACTCCTGCAGAAATAATAAAAAAGCTTCCACATATTTATCACCATCAGCGAATATCCAGGCTCCAATTATGAATTTGCTACATACAGGGGTTGGACAATGAAACTGAAAAACCTGGTTTTAGACCACAATCATTTATTAGTATGGTGTAGGGCCTCCTTTTGCGGCCAATACAGCGTCAGTTGGTCTTGGGAATGACATATACTGCGTCCTGCACAGTGGTCAGAGGGAGTTTAAGCCATTCTTCTTGCAGGATAGTGGCCAGGTCACTACGTGATGCTGGTGGAGGTTTGTCCTTCTTGGTGGTATGCTGACATTACCCTGGATACCGTGGCTCTTTATACATCACAAAGACTTGCTGTCTTGATCACAGATGCGCCAGCAAGACGTGCACCAACAATCTGTCCTCTTTTGAACTCTGGTATGTCACCCATGATGTTGTGTGCATTGCAGTATTTTGAGCAGAACTGTGCTCTTACCTGCTAACTGAACCTTCACACTCTGCTCTTACTGGTGCAATGTGCAATTAATGAAGATTGGCCACCAGGCTGGTCCAATTAAGCCATGAGACCTCCCACACTAAAATGACAGGTGTTTCAGTTTTATTGTCCAACCCCTGTATATACATACAGATTTCTTTGTAATGCTGATTTTGCTGTTTTATGAATGTTTATGTATTGGCATGGGCAAATATAGATGTGTATTTATATCAGTATGTACATACACTATATTGTCAAAACATATTCATTCACCCATCTAATCAATGAAAAGCAAGGTCCATAAAGACATGGATGAGTGAGTTGCTGTGGAAGAACTTGACTGGTCTGCACAGAGTCCTAAGCCCTTAACCTGATAGAGCACCTTAGAGATGATTTAAAGTGGAGACTGCGAGCCAGGCCTTCTAATCCAACATCAGCGTATGACTTCACAAATGCGCCTCTGGAAGGATGGTCAGAAATTCCCATGAACACATTCCTAAACCTTGTGGATAGTCTTCCCAGAAGGGTGAAAGCTGTTATAGCTGCAAAGGGTGGGCAGACATAATACTAAACCCTATGGATTAAAAATGGGATTTCACTCCAGGTCACATGTGTGAAGGCAGGCGAGCGAATACGTTGGGTAATATGGTGTATATGACAATACTGACACTGATGCTAATGCATAAACATCTATATATTGGTAAAAAATATATTGTTATAAAGAAATCTAATGTTTCTATAATATAATATTTATTTCTGCAGGGTAATAAATGGAGGTATTTAAACACAGTACCCCAGCTTAGTGTTTTGTGAGTGACACTGGCTAATCGATGACCTTTTCCCTGTTTCCCTGCAGGACTACATGAAGTCACAATCAGTTTATTTCCAAAGGACCCTGCAGAATTTAGATTTGGAGAAACTCAGGGGGTCCAACAGCTTAATTAGATGGTTCCACATCCCCCAGGACCCCCTGTAGTTTGTTCCTGGCCTTATCACTGGAAAAGAATAATGCACCCAACTGCATCATTTCCACACAAATAAAACATATTACATTAAAACAATTACTGGCAGAAGCAGAGAAATATTAGTGCCAAAGTAAAATATTGATGCACATATTTGCACATATTTAAACTCAGCAAATTCACCACATCACTATTTTCCGGAGTATTTTAAGAAGCACTTGGATTTATTTTTTTTAAGTATGAAGACTTTGGAAAGCACAGGCAAGTCTTGGAACACGAACCCACAGAGGGACTTGAGCATTAGGACATGGCAACTACTGAAGCATCCGTCTTTCTGTCGGAACTTGGCTCTCCTTGTGGACAAATGGACAGTCTAATATAGTGCACGCTCATATGAACATTTCATCATCCATGTCCACAGCGTCCCGCTGTAACCACACAACAGCTGCACCCTTAAGGCAACGAGACTTTGTAGTCATTGTAGAATATGATGTGATAAGCCACCAGTGCTGAAAAGTCCTGGATGAAAGCAGGATAGTTTGCGTGATGCATTGCATTATTTGTTGTCACATGCGGAAAACAAAAAAATGATACGGGCCGTAAAGCAGGGGTGCTATCCATCTGCGAGTAATAAGCAAACTTGGGATTGATGTGTCTTTCCTCGAGCTGTGGCACGAAGAAGACAAATTCGGTCCGATTTCCGGCGTGCCAAGTAGCGCTAAGCATGTCTTGGCGTTTTGGTTCATTATTTTCGAGGCACTGAGACATTGTTTTCCAGCCTTTCAGCAAAGTAAGCTTTGCAGTGCGCAAACGTGGTTTACTGCCGAGAACAGAGCGTATTAATATTTATGTTTTTCCGTGCATCTGAACGAGCAGAGTGTTCTTAGTCATACTCCACTGCTACACTGCTGAAAGGATAATTGAGTATTTCAAATGAACTAAATGGGCAGCCACAAGGATGCGGCAATATCTGTGAATGTCCATTTGCCTTCTTATTCTTTCTTCCCTGGAACAGGTTTCCTGAGCCAAGCAAGCCATGGCAAGCCCATCTCTTAGTGCCTGGTGAAGCATTAGCGGATGAGAAGAAAACACACCGGAGCCAACATGAAAAGAATGAGCCTGCATTACGAATCATTGTCTGTCTCTGTCTCTCACTCACTCTCGTTCTCTCTCTCTTTCTCCCCTTGCTTATGCGACTTGGCAGTTAAACTGAGGGAGATGGAGGCTGACACGCAAACTGTGGAGTTCTGTCAGAGAAGATTACAATGGATTAGGAGGCAGCATTAAACAGAGACATCAGACAGCTAAGATGTTTTATCACAATTACTAGCCGCCTTTCATTTTGGAAACCCCATCCAAAACATCTCCATTACAGCAGAAACAGGTTGCTGCTTAGCAGAGCGGTCAGCTCCGGGCAGCGCAGAGCTAAGGCCCTTCCGTGAGTGTGTACGCTAAAGCTTTACGTAGCTGCCACCCCAACAAACAAATGTGACCATCATGGAATCATCATTGAATCATCATTGTTCATGTTTCATTTCCCTGAAAAGAGTCTGAATTAGTGATGTGTGTTCCTTTGATGTCTTTGCTGTTAATCACAGTGACTATATGTCCATAGATGTAGAACCAATAAAAAGTCTTTATAGTGGGAAATGAGAAATGCTTGTTTGTATTCCTATAAATGAGGCTAGACTCGTACAGCAGTAATTAAGCCAGCGGTATACTCTAACCACCTGAACTGCTGCCAAACAGACTGTGGGTAGTATACTTGGTATATACCTAAGCCTACTCTGTGCAGTGGGCTAGTCACAGTCAAGGGGAAGTCCTAGGATGAATAAGATCAATCGCAGTCAAGGGGGAGGTCCTAGAACAAATGATGCAGTGAATAAGACCAATCACAGTTAAGGGGGAAGTCTCAGAACAATTAATGCGGTGACTGGGGCCAATCACGGTCTCAGAACAAATGATGCAGTGACTGAGGCCAATCACAGTCAAGGTGGAGGTCTCAGAATAAATAATGCAGTGACTGGAGCCAATCACAGTCCAGAGGAAGATCTCAGAACAAATAATGCAGTGACTGGAGCCAATCACAGACAAGGGGGACATAGGGACCAATTGCAGTTTTAGGAAGGTTTCAGTATCTGGGTCAGCTTGTTTGTCTGACCTAAATACATAAGTGCAGGAAATGAAGAAGAAAATATGAAAGATTATGTTGCAAAACCGGCCACATTCAAGACGAGTTCTTCTAAAACGAGATATTATTTTAGGAAATGATGAAGAATGAAGAATGATGATAAATACTATCTTTGTATGTAATTAACGAAATGGGTTTTCCTGTATACTTTAGATGTTACTCTTTATTATTATTATTATTATTATTTTTTTAAAGTGTTATGTCTAAAGTTACAAACATACATAAAAATATACAGTATCTGAGAATTAAATCCTTCAAAATGATAACTGTTAGTTAGTAAAAATTTAGCCATCAGCATGATAGAGTGACTGAAATTTATGTCAGCATTTGAAGGTACAACACATACACATTTAGGAGGTAGTGTGCATTTCCATGTATCATGTTTCAGGTTTATTTGTCATTTGCACATGTCAGGACATTTTATCTAGAACCTAACTTATAACAAACAAAAATGTGGACTTTCTGGGGGGGGGCTGAGCTCAGAGGTCTTCATCCAGTCCTCAACACCCCAGACAGTCCACATTTTATCTAGAACCTAACTTACAATGCATAAGGGTGGAGTAGATATGTAGACTATCTCAGGGGGATTAGTCCACAGTTTATCTAGAACCTAACTTACAACAAAACAACAAACAAAAATGTGGACTTTCTAGGGGAGGGCTGAGCTCAGAGGCACAAACAGCTCAATGTAGAAAACAAGAGAACTGAAAAGAAGGAGGACTGGGTCCGAATCCTGAATGTGGAAATGGATCTGTGGACAGAGAGGGAGTATTTATTCATGTATTGAACTCCAACTCACGGAGGCTCTTGTCTGTTATCATCAAACTCAGAGTGTGAGGCAACATTCTCATCCTCCTGCCCACAACCCACAGGATGAGTGGATTCAACAAGATTTCAGCAGCGGAGAACAAATAAACCTTGGCCACTGAAAGACTTGTTGATGCTCACATGTACGTGTTTTCTTTTCAGTGGCCCCCGAAGGTCACATAAGAGATACTGGGTGTTGATGTGGATTGGGTCGAGTGTGGCCTTTAGGTAGACGGCCCTTCAGAGTAATTCATTTGCAAAGCTGAATCAACAGTATGTTGACAAACCTTGACCTCTGTAAATCTAGAATATACAACGTCTTAGAAATCCTTTAGATACGACAACCTGAATGTTATCTGTCAAATTAATTCAAGTATGCAGAATTCTCTTCCATACACAGTTATACAATGTTCCCTTTAAACCATATTAGCACATTTTGTACATAACACTGACAAACCGGGAACCTCAAACACTGAGGTCAAACACACATCCCACATTTGCAAAGATGGTCAGTAAAATGGGTTGATTCCAAAATCCTAAATCTTACATAACAGACTTTAATATTTACACCCCCAAAATTTACATAGAGCAGCTCACGTTCTAGCCCAGTGAAACAACGTCAATGGAACAACAGCAATGAAAACTGTCAACTGTGCAGAAACATATTCCAGGCTGTGACGGGGATGTCGGTGCTATACATGCCTTTCCCAAGCAGCCGAACTGTCAGCAGGCATGGCTGATACTTTTGTTTTTAAATAAGACCGAATTTGGCTTCCTATTCGGCAGCTCCTTCAAATGTTCCGCTCCACCTTAAATGCCACAGCCTGTATACTGTGGCAATTAAGGTGGAACAGAAAATCTGCAATACAAGTTGTCAAACAGGAAGCCATCTTCAACTCTCACATCTTTAACCAGATCCTTAATAACTTCAGTAAAAATGTTGTCAGTTAATTTGCTCTGCACATTTCACTCCAGGTCATTTCTATATCTTCGCTGTTCTAAAAGAAACAAGTACCTCCAAAATTTCAACTTTAAAGAAGAGGGCAAATATCTCATTTCATTTTAATGTAAGTCAATGGAACCAGGCTTTTGTCCAAGCAGTTTTGGGCTATTTCTGTGGGTTCATTCATCATGAAACAGCAGCAGCTGTGTTCAAAAGCTGCATACATCAACAAATTGACCAAAGATGCATGTTTTTCTTTGGACAGTGACTATATATGGAGCTGCTTTACTCAGCATGTGATCCTAAAGAGACTGAGGAGCAGATCCACCTTTACTAGCATTACAACTCCAACAGCAGCCTGTAAGTAGCAGCCTCTTCTGCATATTTTGCACATTTGTGCACAGTCAGTTTACACATTCATAATGAATTTATATATATATATATATATATATATATGTATATATATACAGGGGTTGAACAATGAAACTGAAACACCTGCCATTTTAGTGTGGGAGGTCTCATGGCTAAATTGGACCAGCCTGGTGGCCAATCTTCATTAATTGCACATTGCACCAGTAAGAACAGAGTGTGAAGGTTCAGTTAGCAGGTAAGAGCACAGTTCTGCTCAAAATACTGCAATGCACACAACATTATGGGAGACATACCAGAGTTCAAAAGAGGACAAATTGTTGGTGCACGTCTTGCTGGCGCATCTGTGACCAAGACAGCAAGTCTTTGTGATGTATCAAGAGCCACGGTATCCAGGGTAATGTCAGTGTCCCCACCAAAAGGGCCGAACCTCCACCAGCATCAAGTACTGACCTGGCCACTACCCTGCAAGAAGAATGGCTTAAAATCCCTCTGACCGCTGTGCAGGACTTGTATATGTCATTCCCAAGACGAGCTGACGCTGTATTGGCCGCAAAAGGAGGCCCTACACCATACTAATAAATGATTGTGGTCTAAAACCAGGTGTTTCAGTTTCATTGTCCAATTCCTGTATATATATATATATATATATATATATATATATATATATATATATATATATATATATATATATATATATATATACTATATACAGTGAGTCCAAGAAGTATTTGATCCCTTGCTGATTTTCTTCGTTGGCCCACTAATAAAGACATGATCATTCTATACTTTTAATGGTAGATGTATTCTTACATGGAGAGACAGAATATTAAAAAGAAAATCCAGAAAATAAATCTAAGGAATATATACTTTAATTGATTTGTATTTCATGGAGTGAAATAAGTATATTTGATCCCTTTAGTATTCATTAGCAGTTCTGGCTTTTACAGACCAGTTAGACACTCCCAATCAACTTGTTACCTGACCTGAAGCCACCTGTTCTCACTAATCACTTGTGTGAAAAACACCTGTCCACAGAATCAGACAGATCACACAGATTTCAAGTCTCCAACATGGGTAAAACCAAAGAGCTGTCACAGGACCTCAGAGTCAGAATTGTTGACCTTCACAAAGCTGGAATGGGCTACAAAAAGATTAGTAAGGTGTTGGATGTGAAAGTAACAACTATTGGTGCAATTATCAGAAAGTTTAAAGAGTATAACATGACAATCAACAGACCTCGGCCCGGTGCTCCAAAGAAGATTTCGAGAACGGTCAGAAATCGTCCTGCAACCACTCGGCAGGAGTTAGCAAATGACCTGAAGGCAGCTGGGACCACAGTTTGCAAGGAAACAATTGGCAACACTTTGCGCAACAATGGATTCACATCCTGCAGTGCCCGAAAGGTACCCCTGCTGAAGAGAGCACATGTGGAGGCGCGCCTCAAGTATGCCAATGATCATTTGAAAGATGAACCAAGTTATTGGGAGAAGGTTTTGTGGTCAGACGAGACCAAAATTGAACTTTTTGGCCTCAACTCCACCCGCCATGTGTGGAGGAAGAAAAATGCTGCCTATGACCCCAAGAACACTGTGCCCACTGTCAAGCATGGAGGTGGAAGCATAATGTTTTGGGGGTGTTTCTCTGCCAAGGGTACAGGGCTACTTCACCGCATCACTGGGAAGATGGATGGAGCCATGTACTGCACAATCCTGAGGGACAACCTCCTCCCCTCTGCCAGGGATCTGAAAATGGGCCGTGGTTGGGTCTTCCAACATGATAACGACCCTAAACATACAGCAAAGGCAACAAAGGATTGGCTCAAGAAGAATCACATTAAGGTCATGGAGTGGCCCAGCCAGTCGCCAGACCTCAATCCGATCGAAAATCTATGGAGGGAGCTGAAGGTCAGAGTTGCCAAGCGACAGCCCACCAACCTTCATGATTTAGAGAGGATCTGCAAAGAAGAGTGGGCCAAAATTCCCCCTGGTGTGTGTGCTAAACTTGTGGTTAACTACAACAAACGTCTCACCGCTGTGCTTGCAAACAAAGGCTTTGCCACTAAGTATTGAGTGTGTTTGGCAAGAGGGATCAAATACTTATTTCACTCCATGAAATACAAATCAATTAATATATATTCCTTAGATTTATTTTCTGGATTTTCTTTTTAATATTCTGTCTCTCCATGTAAGAATACATCTACCATTAAAAGTATAGAATGATCATGTCTTTATTAGTGGGCCAACGAAGAAAATCAGCAAGGGATCAAATACTTCTTGGACTCACTGTATATATATATATACAGTGCCCTCCATAATTATTGGCACCCCTGGTTAAGATGTGTTCTTTAGCTTCTCATAAATTGAGTTTTTTTCAAAATAATATAGGACCACGATGGAAAAAAAGAGTAAAATCCAACCTTTAACTCAAGTGAATTTTAAGGGGGAAATAAAATTCCTGACTAAGAAATAACTATTCTTCATAAAATCACCTGTTCCACAATTATTGGCACCCCTAACAATTCTTAGTAAATAAATTTAATAAAAGTATTTCTGTCACTTCTACAGTAGTTTACAAAGTTGATCAGAGTATGTAGGAACATTTAATTAGTAATTCACAACTTCCTGTTTCCCTGGGGTATAAATATGACATGACACAGATGCCATTTCTCTTCAACATGGGAAAGACAAAGGAACAAACCATTCAAGTAAGGCAGATGTGTGTTGACCTTCACAAGTCAGGCAATGGCTACAAGAAAACAGCCACTCGCCTACACCTGTCCATATCTACTGTCAGAGGAATTATTAAGAAGTTTAAAACAACTGAAACAGTGGTAAACAAGCCTGGACGAGGACGTAAGTTTATTTTGCCACCACGCACAGTGAGGAGGATGATAAGAGAAATAAAAAGTTCTCCAAAGCTCACTGTTACAGAATTGCAACAAATGGTAGCTTCTTGGGGTCACAAAGTCTCCAAAACAACCATCAGGCGCTATCTACATGCCAACAAGCTGTTTGGGAGGCATGCACGGAAAAAACCTTTTCTCACTCACAATCATAAACGCAAACGTTTGCAGTTTGCTAAGCGGTACTGGGACTTCAACTGGGACCGTGTGCTTTGGTCAGATGAAACAAAGATAGAGCTTTTTGGCAACAAATGCTCTAAGTGGGTCTGGCGTAACACAAGAGCTGAGTATGCAGAAAAGCACCTCATGCCCACTGTGAAATACGGGGGAGGATCAGTGATGCTGTGAGCCTGTTTCTCTTCCAAAGGCCCTGGGAACCTTGTTAGGGTGCATGGCATCATGAATACTTTGAAATACCAGGACATTTTAAAACAAAATCTGGTGGCTTCTGCCCGAAAGCTGAAGATGGGTCGTCACTGGGTCTTTCAGCAAGATAATGACCCTAAACATATGGCCAAATCTACACAGAAATGGTTTACCACACACAGAATCAAGCTCCTCCCATGGCCATCTCAGTCCCCAGACCTCAACCCCATTGAAAACCTGTGGGGTGAGCTGAAGAGGAGAGTGCAGAGGAGAGGACTCAGGTCGCTGGATGATTTAGAGGAATGGTCAAAAATCCTTCTTTCTGTATTCTCCCATCTTGTGAAACATTATAGGAGAAGATTAGGTGCTGTTTTGTTGGCAAAAGGGGGTTGTACAAAGTATTAACATCAGGGGTGCTAATAATTGTGGCACACAAGATTTGATGTTAAACAATTATTTCTTAATGTGGGATTTTTTTCCTACTGAATAAATTCACTTGAGTTAAAGGTTGGATTTTACTCTTTTTTCCATCATGATCCTATATTAATAAAAAAAAACTCAATTTATGAGAAGCTAAAGAACACATCTTAACCAGCGGTGCCAATAATTATGGAGGGCACTGAATATATATATATATATATATATATATATATATATATTGCAACTGTTATTCTGTTATTGTAGTTTACTCCCATTCTCCCATTGCGTGGATTTTCAAAATGTAAATATCTTCACTAACTGTATTGTATATTACTGCTCTATTTATTGTTTCTTCCTGGAGAGTGTCACACTAAATACTGTTGTACGCAAGTATAATGAAAGCCAAGATTGTATCTTATTCTATTGTATTGTATTCTAAGTAGCAGCCATGATGTGTGATGGTGTCATTGTTCAGTGGTTGAAGCAGATCATCTTAAACTGAGAGTTCCATAGTGAGGAACAACTTTAAATGACCTTGTGTTGACGTCCAGATGGAAAGCCTGTAGCTTGTATAGGTAACGTTAGCTACTAGCCTTATCTCCAAGTAACTAGCATAGCTAACTAAACAGTATGGGGGTGGAGTTTATTTACAAAGGGGTTCTATTTTGACATGTCACTTTTGTGTGATCATCACAGCACGTCACTATTAAACCAGCCAATCAGAGCAGAGCTCATCTAATTATTCCATGAGCTCAGCAAAAAAGGAAAACAGCTCGTTTTATTTTTTATTCATTTCTGGCTCCAACAAACCTTTTGTATGCAGAGCATCTGATTAAAACATGGTAGGGTAGAAATACATCATATGGTGCCTTTAATGGTCTGCTTGTTTTCATTGGTATGACAAGTCAGAAAAGAAAAACCTTCACTACACTGAAAGCTCATGAGGCAACACTGATACTCCCTGCCCTCAGCAAGCAGAGAAAGCTTGGGATTACAGTTTAGACAACTTTTAACCTGCTGCTGGAGGTGTAGTCTGTCTGGAGGGTCTATCCCTTGTGTTGTTGTCCATACTGTGTCAATTAAAGGCTCTCCATAAAAACGTAAAGGAGACCCACGCATACAAAGACTTAGCGGATGTGTGCATAGTTTGACCCCATCGTCATGGTCTGGCATCGTTTGCCCGTCTGTATGTACACCCCACTATCCCGTCCTGCCCCCCGCCTCTGTATGTTTATAGAGAAACCCAGAGGGAGGCCACACAGCACAGCCAAAGTTTCCACCGTACCACACTCACTGGGTGTCAGACAGACAACAGACCGATCCCCGGCCCCCAGCTGGGACACCTCAAACACTGAGAGTTTCCCCAGGATATGTGACACAACAGGCTGAGAAGAACCATGCAATTATGATGAACGACAAGAGAGGCATTTATATGAGATACGAGGGGTAAAAAGAATGGAGAGGGGGGAAAAGAGCCACAGGAAATGAATGTGACTATTGAAGCAATGCATTAGAAAAAACGGCATATGGTCAGAATTGACCTTCTCATGGAAAACACAATGGACAAAAAAAAGCACAGGCATAAACAAATTCAAAACGCATGGTCAGGTTGAATAGGGAGCTGGGTGGAGGACCACTGAATAGCATAAGCTTTGATGAGATTGCAAATGACCTTCACAGCAAAAACCAAAAAAGACTCATAGACTAATCTCAATGATCCACACTATCATTAGCCGGGCTTAACTGTTGGTATGTTTACAAAGAACAATCAAAACAGCCCCATTAAACAGCCCGGCTGAAATGTGCATTTTAAAGATAAGTTTCAGACCATGTAGGTCAGACTGAGGGTTATAGCTGTGTTTATGAGAGAGGGCTGGAGGGGGTTGCTCTGATAGAGAGAAATACATTTGGCTCAAAATCACTGTCTTCTCATCCATGCGATTGGGAATCAGGATTCCCAGTGGTCTTAAAATATGATTTCAGACACTGACAGCACTGTCAGCATGCGGCGGAAGAATCATATGCTCAGGAAAGCTGCTGTAAACATTGATAACGTTTAGCATACAGCAGACAGACATCGTCTGGAACATGTGACAGTATAAACACATGGTCATGTGTGAGGTGTGTTGCTAATAAACTCTATTTAGCTTCTAATATTAAACAAATCATTGAACTAGATCTTCTAGTACTAGATTAGCTTGGAGGGTATAAATACCCTGGAGCAGCATGAATTCCATGCTGGTTTAATTTTGACTTATGCTAGTCTGGTGCTGGCTTAGCTGGTTACCCAACATGGCTATGCTGGCTGACCAGCACCCAAAAAACCTATGCTGATTTTCTAGCAGTTAAGCTAATGTAACCTAATTAAAATTAGCGTATTGCTAACAAAATCAACTAACTTGCAGGAATGTGGAGAAAAACTAGATTTAGCATCTAGCATTAGCATTTGGAAAGGATTAATACTTGTTCATTTAGCTTCTAGGGTCAAACACAATGAATAAGCTTTAGTGCATTGTTAAGAAACTAGACTGAAGTATTGCTGACAGCATACTTTAGCTTATAGAATTCCAAGTGAAATGCTGACCAATTCAGTTTTGCATGTACTGCTCACAAAACGAATTCACTTTTGAAGCCAGAAGTTTTAGTACAATGCTGAAAAACTTAATTTAGCTTTTAGAATTAGAATTGGGAGAGTATTACTTTCAATGTAGCTTGTAGAATCAGGGTGTATTGCGAACACATGAAATTTAGCATTTTAGTGTGTAAAATAATTAACTTTCAAAATTTCAAACTAACTAACTAACTAACTAACTTTTAAAATTAGAATTTTAAGTTTATGGTTAGATAACGAAATGTAGCTTTAAGAATTAGAATTTGGAACATTTGGCTAGCTTATATATTAGCATAATGAATCAGCATTTACCAAATCCAAGCATATTGCAAAGATATAAAGTTTCAATGGCAAATTTTTAAAAATTTATATAAGAATTACAACAAAACAAACACATAAGAAACTTCCAAAGTTAGAAGTAGAACTAGATTTAGCGTCTATAAAATCAGAATTTGTGTTTTTTTGCCCACAAATGAATCTAAAATTTAGAATTTGGAGTATATTGCTCTAAATGTAGCTTCTAAAGTCCAAATTTGGGGTTTATTGCTTTCAAATGAATTTAGAATTAAAATTTGGAGCGTATTGCTCTAAGCTTAGCTTCTAAAGTCAGAATTTCGAGGGGAGGGTGAGTTAGCATAAAGCTAGAGAAAAGGAAGAAGGCAGATAAGGCAGCATGTGGGTGAATCAGTACTACCTTATGAAGCCACTGTGTGTTGTTCTCAGTGGCACTCTCCAGGCTCTCCAGCTTCCTTTCCTGCCAGGTGGGCTCAGCTTGGGCTCTCTCTGGGGGCAGGGGTGAATCCCTCTGCAGGGAGTTGGTTACCTGGAAGTCCCGGGGTTGGCACTGCTCCACCTCTGGCAGGATGAAAGTGTAGCTGCAGGGGCCATGCTGCACCTGGTGCTTCTTCCTCTCTGAGCCAATCGCCATCGCCACCGCTACTGCCAGCGACCCCAGAGCCAGCAGCCAGCCCATGCCAGGAAAGGTGGATGAAGGTTATGGACAGAATGTCTGAGAGGGGGAGAAATAAAAAAATAAAAAAACGTACTCCACTGGAAACAGGTCAGGTGAGAAGCACGCTCCTGAAAAAACAGCTCCTAGGATTATTTCTTTATTTTCCAAGCGAGTTGTCTTGTCCTCCAAGTTCAAGTTTTGCCTTTATTTTCTTCTTTTTCCTTCCTTTTCAGTTCTTCCGTGGCTGATGCGTCCCTCCAGAGAGAGCTCTTTTATGACATAGTGCTCGCAATGCCTTCTGCCAAAAAAGCTACCGTGGTTTTAAGCAGAGCACGGCCAGGACAGATGGGACAGGGCTTCCTATTCCTTACCCACTCTGTGCTCTGGACGGCTCAATACAGGAAACATGCTGCAAACACGCTCTGTGTTTATTTACTCTCGGAATTGTTTTCTGTTTCCCTCCCTCTTTTTGTTGAAGCTGCTCTTGGGCGACTTGCCAGAGGAGTCCAGTCCAGAACCCGTGGACCTCCTGAAGAGTGCCAGAGCTCTTTAAGTAGCAGTCTACCTTAACGTCCCCTCTTTTGACACATAATCACTCAACCTCCCTCCATCACTCTCTCTCTCTTTCTCTCTCCTTCTCCTCTCCTCTCTTCCCCTCCCTTTCTCAGGAGTTGGCGTTGGAGGCCACAAAAAAAAAAAAAGCAGCCGGCACTGACTTCAATAGCTAGAGCAGAGAACATTCTCTTCTCATTAGACCCCCCCTCCTCCTCTTCCTCCTCCTCCTCCAATTTCTTTCACTTTCTCACTGACTCATTCTCTCTTTTCTCCACCCCCCATCCCCCCCATCCCCTTGCCACCGCTTGCTCACAGCAGGGCTTCTCCACGTCCTGCGTTATCTAGCTCTCAGTTGAGTATAGGGATGTAAGGAATATTCCACATCACCTCATGTGTAGAATAAATTCCATTAAAGCCGTAATTCCGCCGTTATTCCCCAGTAACTGGGTTTGAACTTGATTTCCGACACCACACAGTCTGAGTAATAAGTCATACTGTTTAACTAAAGCATGACGGCTTGGCAGACCAAACAGTCTAGTGATTCACTCTGAGGTAGACAGCCAGTCAGAATTTAGACACGGCTACTCATAGAAGGTCTCCTTATGTTAAGCCTAATACTTCACTTTTAAAGTGAAGACATCAAACTATGAAACAGCACTCATGGAATTATACAGTCCACCTTAAAAAACCTCCACAATGGAACTTTACAGGAGGATAAAACCGGCAGTGGAGGCTGATATGACTTTTTTGCTAAGCAGATTCTGAGAAATTCTATTGGTCTGTCCATCATGTATATTCACTAAACTGAAACGGGAACTAGAGTTTTTACACTGTGCAACAAAATACACTCTCATCATCAAAAGAACAGTTGCACTCAGAAGGAGGTGTGGAATAACAGTGCTATTGGGAAGGTAGATAAAGGTTACCAGGAACAATAATAATGATACATTTAGACTGTTATGGGGAATATTTATTGAGCTACACATACAGAAGTAGTCCCTCAGTATCGCGTCGGGCTGCCATGCTTGCTAACGCAACATGCCAGGAGTAGCTGCATGGAATTTTGGAGGTTCCTATAATAATCCCTCCAGTGCATCTTGAATATTCTCGGAGTTCCCACAGATTTTGCAGTTGTGTTGGAGGTGAAGTGACACCAGGCCTTTTGGTTGTGTGACACATGACAAAGAATCTTCATCTTGACACTGACCACTTTGTCTCCACACACGGATTCATCTCCACCGAGACAAAAGTGTGACTTATCATCGTGACTTACCACAGGACACCAATAGAAACCTCCACAATATGGCATATTGGGATAGCAAACATGGCTGAGAGATGGAAAAGCCATCAGTAACCTTGAATGTTCATTGTGGGACATCAGGAAGACCAGGGGCCCTTTATTAGTGTAATAACAGAATAAAGAGATAGGACTTCAGCTCAGTGTGGTAATAGTAATATCAATATGCTAAGCCACTGACTTTATCATTAATGGATCGGATGTAGGCTTTTGCCTGCTTTGAATAAATATTAATAAGAAATGATGAAGGGGTCAAGAAATAAAATCCAGATTGGCAAAGGATGGATGAAGGACCTTAAGAAGATCTTCAGATGTAAGATGAGCATTGTTCAGAATATGGTCTTTTACTGCGGTTCTTAATGGGTTATGAAACCTGGACAAAGCACAGGACATGAGAAATATTGGTCTTGAACGTGAATTTGGGAAAAATATTCGAAAGAGTTCTTTGGACAGCAAAGAAAACAAACAAATGGATCAGTGACCAAGTGTAACTTCTCACACAAAGCCCAGAAAGTGAAAGTCAAGACGGTTATGCTTGGAACAGTTGAAGGTAAGAGGATGGCCAGCATCGATGGAGACATTCTAAGGAATCATGAACGAGTCATTAAGAAACCTGATGACCCAAACAGTCTGTAAAAGCACTATCCACCTGAAGCCAGAATCGACATGACTGTTCTTAATAATATAAACTGTGCAGCACACGCTGCCCAGACATGACGAGGCCCCTCTGTGATGTTCGGGGGGGGTTAATTACAAGGAATTGGGTTCTTTGGTTGAGGTGACAGTAAACTTGAACCGCAGGGTCATTGACACGACCTACATTGAACGTAACATTCCTATCCCTGTATTCCAAGATGACAGTTCTCCCATTCAGAAGGCTGCAAACGTGACGGATTGGCATGATGGATATTCAGGAGCATTCACACATCTGCAAAATCCCCAAATATGAATCCCCTTGAAACTCTGAGAGACTACCTGTAGGAAGAACCCTTAAACACCAGGGAAGGCATCCACCAAATCTGGCCCAGCTGCCCAATTCTTTGATGCAAGAGCGACTGAATATTGATTTGGCCCACATCCAGAAACTTGTCCCTGCTGTTATTCATGCTCATGGAGGTATTACACATGGAGGTATGTTTCGGTCACAGGTGAGCTTATGATACAAGCATGCAATCTAAATGCCCGCCACCTTCATTCATCTGGGGATGCTCACTGCTTGACTGAATCGAGTACACACATTAATCTGCCACATATTTCATAAATAGTTTACACCCGCCCGAATGTTACTAGCCTGTGTAATCATCTGGGCTCATATAGGAATTGATTTGCCAACACAAGCAGAGAGATTCCGTCTTCTGCAGTCTTCCTCCCCTCACGTTCTCCAGAACGTCTCCCTCTCATGCCCTTTTACCCATCTCGCGTTCCTCTGCGCTTATCCTACATATGTCCACAGGGTCATGAAAGCCCATATGTCTTGTTACATCCTTTCCCTCATCACTTAAATGAAAACAACATGCTCAGGTTGGTTAATGACCCACTGCACGGTGGGTGAGGGTTCTGTGGCTCACGTGTTTTAAGTGTTTTGCAACTTTTTGGAACGATTTTATCATGGGAATATCCATCACTGGAAGTGATCAAAGCACACTTGCTCTTTGGCATGCACACAAGGAGGGAGGAAATGTTATGATTAGAAGATTCATACTGCTAAAAGCTATGATGGATTCAGCAGAACGTGTGTGGTAAGACTTGAGAATGCGACATGGTCTGTTTCACTCTGATAGTTGACCAAGATGTAGCACCGAGTCGGTTTTATGTATTTGGACTTTCGGACAAGTAGACTTTGGCGAGCGTAAAGGGAGCCAGTCCTACAGGAACACCTGAGCCGTACATGCTGATCATTTGCTTTGAGCGCAAGACTGAAGTAATTACTGCAGCTTAACGTGAAGCCGAGCATTGTGTTTTCTTAATTACCTCCTTCTGCAAAGAATAAACTATAGCAAGTACGAATATTTTATGGCTGTACACTGTACCACTTGTAAACCACAGCTATAAATTGCGACGTAATGCAGGAGCACTGAGTTCATTCACCTAATTCCTCTTGGCTGTGGCCATACGCCATGGAAATCCAAGCGATCCTGTACCTTTATTAGCCGGTAGGATTTATCAAACGATTGGTTGTGATCATCAATGGCAGAAAAGAGCGTACAAACATGTGCTGCATGTGCACAACGTGTTTGAGGCCTGCTGGTTTGAATGCTTTTGCGTCTTATGTGCTTGTAGGGTGATATCTCCATCCTGTGAAGTGTGTTCCAGACGAGGAGACTGCTGAATCAAGCCAAACCACAGCTGAACAGGAAAACACTGCAATATTTAACAGATGTCCTCTCTCCTTGAGACCTAGAGACTGAAATGTCAAATCCCCAGCCCCTACTTCCTTTCAACAACGTGAAGACTAGCAGTGAGAACATTTTTAGTCATTTTCAGAGTTTACGTGTCTCATAACGGCTGTCTCTGCATTGCGCAGCCATAACTTGGAGCTGGAGAAAGTGTCCTGGAAGCCCTTTATACGATTAGCAGAGGTGTGTGGACTAGCTCATGCTTACGCAAAAGGACTGATATGCCAAATAATTAATATAAACCAACTTCAGCTCAGCAAAATCAGTACAAATGTTGTTTGACATGTGTCATGCATTCCCATGTTCTCCCACTTACACCTACAAGCGTCCCGCAGTGCTGGAGTTCGTTTTACAGTACAGCTCCATTAAGCTATCACTAACAGCTGTTGCAGCAGATTTCTTGACTTGATGGAAGCATCAAGCCAAAAGCCCATGATGCTGTATGAAGCAGCTGACTGACAAAGATGCGCCACCACTGGGGCTAGTATGGGGGTAGCAATTCTTCAGCCATTGTAAAAGCTTTCTTACTTCATGCAACATGTCTGGCTAGGAGGTCGCTAGCTTAATTAGCCTTGAGTTCACATACAGCTTTATGACTTAAAGTGCTGTTACCAGCCCACTACAGGCTACTACCTCCCCCAAAGGGTGGGCCTGCGGAAACAGGGTGCTTTATGGCCCACTGATGGTCAGGGCCCACAAGCTGAGAAGCTAGTGGACACACCAGCCGAGCTACCGGAATGCTATGCTAAAGATAGAACCTACTAGTGAAAAACCACTAGTATTTTGTAAGGGTCAGGGCGATGCTGCCTGCCACCAGCAGAGGGCGGCAGCGGCGGTGCCATCCTGGGGGGACTGCAGCCCGGAACTTCAACACCCAGAATGCCCCGGGCTGATCAACCCAACAAGCTGCACCTGAGGCACCAGCCATATAAGCCCCCACCAAACAACCATCTTCGCCACACCTTTGTAGAGGGGTAGCCGGTATGGTACAGCAAAAGAAAAAGAGAAAGAGAGAAAACCAAAGGGAAAAAAAAAGCAAAAAGTGCTTAAAAAATAAATAAATAAATAAATACATAAATAAAATAGGGAACGTGGGTCACCCTGCGCAAAGACCCACAAAATCCCCTTTCTGTTAAACCCTCTCCTGTTTGTTTGTTTGTGTTCTTCTATAAACATTCCCTTTTGTTTGAAGCATGTCGTTGCTGGCGTCTCCTTTGTTTGATTTTCCCGCCATTTGTCTCTTTCCCTCACAAAGCCCCTCCTGACTCGCCTCACGTGTACTGCTGCATAGCGTTCAAATCCCACCTAAACCGAACATGCAAACACATCCCTCGGAGAAGTTCACTCCCTGAACTCATTGTTTCACATGCATCCACATCCAGGAAACCCATTTGCTTGCAGTATAAACCATACCCCAACCGTACCTTGACATACTTAATCCTGTCAAAATACTGCAGTTACATTTTCCTACAGCGGCCGAGAAGCGCAAAACATTTCAGAAAACAAAATTACATATGAAAAAAACAATGCATCCAAGAAAACAAAATTACAAAAGCAAAAACAATTTTTTACAAGACATGCAACGCTTTTACCAATACCAAATTTTACAAGGAAAGCGTACATCTAACACACAGGAAGTGCTTGTTACAGACCTCTGTCAACCAAACCCAGGGGCAATTTAGCATCTTCAGTTCACCTGACTAGCTAGCAACTGGCTAGCATCATCACTTCCCCCTCTTCACATATCCATATTTAAAGACTAGGTTGTGCTTGCAGATGATTTCTTGCTCTTACTGAGGAACTGTGTCAACATTCTTTATTCGTTTAAGAAGTTTCTCCATCTTTGATTAGGTATTTGTCCAAATCAGGGCCCCCTGTTGCGCTGTTTAAAGCTGACAATGTTTAACTTGCCTCAACTTACTTCTGCGACATGTTTTTATTCGTGCATTCCTATTAATGCTTAAATGATGTTTGGAGTTTGAACATGATTATTCTCTCAATTTTTCTTTACCATCCCACTGGTGCACCAACAACTGGTGCTCTGTGGCCCAGAGGCTGAGAAACCCTGGTCTAAAGGACACGCCAGCCAAGCTAGCATAATGCTATGTAAAGACAAAGACCGGTAAAGGTGAAGACTGTCGTTAACCCAAAAGACCTGTGCTTGCTTCTGTTTACCTCTAACATTTTCGGCCGCAATAACAACCTGGGCTAACTAACACGGATTGTAAGAAACTAACAGTAAAACTAACACCCTCCTTCTGGGTCATCCCATCACTCATTTGGAAGAGACAGGAAACACTCTGGAGAGGTCACCAGTCAACCGCAAGGCAGTACACATGTACATTCTCAAATTCACATCTAGGGGGCAATTTAGCATCTCTAATTCACCTGACTGCATGTCTTTGGCCTATAGGAGGAAACCATAGCACCCAGAGGAAACCCACGCAGACACAGGTAGAACATGCATGCATGCCAGTATCTGTTAGGGGTTGCATGGCTTCAGACCTATTAGGTCTTGTCAGCAATGGTCAATCTCTGATAATGCCATGCAGGCGCTGGATCCAGTTGCTAGGCTTCAGGAAAGCAGGTGAACCTCACCTGTTGACTTCTCCTAGACATTCATGTTGTTGATCTCATAATCATACATCTAATTATCTAACTGAGTAAGTGAGACTAGCTACTACCCACCTCTGACTTTCACTGACTGTATTATGTATCTACCATACAGAGAGTATAGTCCACTATTCTTCAGGTTAATCTTAAACATGTGACCTATGAATCCAATTATTTAATGAAAGCTCCAAGGCTGCATGCTCTCTGCATCCATCCATTTATTCAGGCAAGTTCAATTGTGGATGATTCCGTGATGACCTTTTAGTTTAGTTTAGCCTGCTTTAGAGGGGTTTATATTTCTCCTGCTCCCCAAGGACCCTTAATCTGTCCAGCTGGTCCTTTCACAAAGTGACACAAACCGGCCTGTCTTCCAGGCAGGCAGAGACTTGGCTGCTCTCAAAGCCGTTCAGTCATGCAGGAGAGCAGGGACACCTTTTGTTGTTTCAACATGGTGGGGAAAACGAGCCCTCAATTGCCTGATAATGTCTTTTTCAGTAAGAGCTGTCACTCCGCACTGGAACTAAACACCGGCATGCTCTTAGAGTGTGGACAGAGAAGGAAGTAAAACAAAATGAACTCTGAACCAATCTCCTCTCCTCCTGACCTCTGATTTAAGTCACTGTTGGCTGGCTCATGCCATCTCTGGGTTAAATCCATTAGCTAGCTACTTTATCAGCACGGTGCTATGAAGTCCACTGATGAAATAAATTGAATACGTGCCAAGCATGGCCATTTCTGCAGCTGTTAACACTCTGTATATGATGCGAGTCAGGTGTCTCTAAAGGCGTCAGAGCGCTCTGCATTACTGAGATTTGCTATACTGCTATCGGTGCCGTTCTGCTGAACTCTCCTGCTCTGTAGAAATGAACTTGAATGAACCGGACTGAGATGGAAGCCAAGAAAACCGGTCTGTTGTACGTACCTATAAAATCATCTCAGAGCGGATTTCCATACGGCGTCAACAGTCATGAAAATAGCTTGATTGGTCACAGTTTCAGAACACAACAACAAAACAAATGATGTCATACTGCTTTCCAGATTTCTACATGGTGAAGAATCTGAAGTTTGTGATCTTCAAAGGGTTGGCATCGCTTTGAGAATTCAGCAAAACATTGTGACGTGCCTTTAAAGTGCAGGGCAGGAAGGGTCCCAGAACTTTCTCCTTCATGAAAAAAAGGTGAACAATTACAACCCATTCAGCTTACAAGAGTTGCTCTGAGAAGGAATGAAACTTGGTGGGTGGGTTTGACACTTTGAGACCTGCGAATAATTTTCGTTTCACAATTAGTTGTACATGTGATGTAAGCAAGGATGGGTGTTGGAGCCATTTATTGTGTGTTTAGATTTAAATGGGGCAGTCTTGGGCTGGAGGTTAGGGAACCACCCTTGTGACCGGAGGGTCGCCGGTTTGATTCCCTGAGCCTACAGTAACGACTGAGGTGCCCTTGAGCAAGGCACCTAACCCCCAACTGCTCCCCGGGTGCCGTAGATAGGGCTGCCCACCGCTCCGGGTAAGTGTGCTCACTGCCCCCTAGTGTGTTCACTAGTGAGTGTGTTTGTGGTGTTTCACTTCACGGATGGGTTAAATGCGGAGACTAAATTTCCCCACTGTGGGATTGACAAGGGATTTAAATATTTAAAAAAATAAAATACACATTGTAAATGTTGTACTGATATGTTGTAACAGGATTTGAGTTATATTTTTTAATGTATGAATATTTGAAGCTTTGGCATTTAAGTGATATAAGAACTTGTGTATTGGTATTGGTTTTTGTTTGTGATGCAATCTGATTGGCTCCTGAGCTTGGTATAAAACGCTTGGGGATGCATAGAAGGGCAGAAGCCTCGAGCCAAGGAGCATCAGAGTCTTTTGACCGTCACGTTATTTAAGTTTAAGTCAAGAATTCACCTTTTGTATTATCTGAAGTTCATAGTAAAGATACAAACTACACGAAAATTTCGGATTCAAGACTTTATATTTATTAACACGTGTCGCGTGTAAAAGAACTTCGAGGCTAGCGAGTTAGCAGGCTGCACTCACAGACAGTCCTTATCGCTGAACCTGGCTGACCCAAAAGCCATGAATGCAGACATTCACAGTGATTTCCTCCATAAGTCCATTGGCAAACGGCTGCACGACGACTGCCCTTAACACCACGTCAACATCACCAAAGACTGCAACTGTGTCTTAGCAGACTGTCATGGGGTGAGAATGGCAGCGGGTCATCTTCAGTGACGAGTCCTGCTTTTGTCTTGGTGGAGATGATCAATGTCTGGCTTCAAAATCTGCAGGAGCTGTATGAGTATATTTAAGATGTATGGGATGGATTATCACAGGACACCATTAGGGACCTCTCTATGGGGGCTCGACGCTATACTGAAAGAAACTACTTCTGTATGTGTAGCTCAATATATATTGATCGTATCAGTCTAAATATATTATCACCCTCCCAATATCACTGTAATCCCACCCTTCCTTCTGCAACTTTCTTTTGATGATGTATGAACATATGAGGTGTAAAATCCAGAATCATAATAAACATGGTCTATATATAAGAATATGACTTGAATATGTACATTAATGTATGATTTATTTGGATGACAGTCAGTTTATTTGAGCATGTGTGTAGCATGATACTGACAGTATCTTGCACACTGAATGTGTTTTTTTTTTTGTTTTTTTTTTTTTCTTTCAGCTAGCAAAAATGCCACATTATTTTTTTTTTACATTATCTGTCTTTTGTTCGACAAACCTGGCTGACCAATCACAGTCGTCTTTGACACAAACCGGCCTGTCTTGTCATGTTGGCTGTGTTCCAAACCTAAAATCTCCATATCTCAGGGTCAGAATCTCCAAACGCAGAACTGAGCTACAATCTAAATAATAGCTTGCGTTTAAATAACATAAAGCTCTTCTCCAGCCCGGACAGCAGCCCAGTGTCAGCCTTTGTCCATTCTGCTTGGAGCAAAGAAGTGGCTCAAGTCATATTTGCACCTAAAGACTTTTAGCCCGTTTGCTTTGTGCTTCGTCTAGAGGAGCTGCATCTCCAAAATCAGCTCAGACTCAGCTGAGATCCCAGCTCCTGGTGAAAGCACTCACAAAGTTTTACCTACTTAAACAAGATGGGGAAACTGAACGTTCTCCTTCCACTCTTCCAAAGCCGAAAGCAGCCTGCACAATGTCACAGTTTGTCCAATTTTTGACAGAAGCAAATGAAACCTTATTTGCACGCGAAGAGTTACAGAAAAGAGCTCATGAAGTTTCAACTCTAGAATGAAGTGGCGAAACTCTCCTTTCTCTTGTTTCACTTCCCAAAAAAAATGACTTCACGTCCAGGGTCCATAGGCTTGATCCGAAATCTAGCTTCTGAGGATTTTCATGACCTTCTTTGGCATCTCATTTGGTTTGTAATGGCTGTTAGTCTTTGAGAACAGTTACCGAAAGATTCACAGTAAGTTAAAACATGCCACCTGAATGTCAGTTAAACACGTCCATGTGTAGGCTGGCATTGTGGAGTAGCCCATCACACTGTGAACGTAATGCTAGTTTAACATACCAGAATCCTTTTGGATTGCTATTAGTAATGAGCCTTATTTTCATTAAGTGCAGCAAGATGGTGCTAAAGCCCCCTGCACCACATTGGATGACCACCCTGTACTGACCAAACACCATGATCGTAACTCCGTGGGTGTTTAGATCAGCCAGCCTCTCTAAATACACAGTTTAATAGTGCTCATAAAAACAAGGCATTGAGGAAAGGAGCTCCAGATTTTCCGGGCACTTAATGCTTCTATCTGTCTCCAATCAGGATGAATGATGTCTACGTTTCTGTTTCTCATCGCTTATTTTATGGCCAGTAACTTTTGAAAGTGTTTCAATGTACAAATAACCCGGTTTACTCTGTTTTAAGACCCTCATTAGTCACAGAACGCTGCTCATAGTAAACTTGACCCTGTAACCATTCCAAAGCGATTAGTAAGTAATTAAAGTAATAAGTACAACAGAATTGTAATATTTTAGCATTTCCATGTAGTCATGTCTTTACTAAGTGATCAAGCAGTTTGGAAATATGAGCTAATGTTAGCTATTCTTTGCTGCTGGATTATGCTGGGAACACATTGGAGCTGCTTCCACTAATGTCAGTAATCCCTCTGTGAATAATTAGGTTAAGCATAGTGGCATATAGCTTTTGTGAAGGTAGGCGGCTAAGCCCGCTTTGTGTCATATCGGATCTCTGAGCATGAGTATTTCTCTTGTTGCCGACCTGCAGTGGTCCTGAACATCTGAACATGTGTTGAGTGTCATGTATCAGGCTTAATATGCTTTGAGTTTGATTCCAGTGTTGCGTAGTTGGGGGTCATGCAAGCAGTTGTGTGCAGTTCAGTAACACGAAGCATTTCACAGTTAAGGAATTTATCAAGGCCAGCTGCAATCCTGCCGGCGCTGTTAAACCACGAGAAGTCTATCAGGAAATTAGGCCCCGCTATACCTTCTCCTGCCAACATTAAACATGCACTGGAGTTGGTTCAAAAGAGCTTCTGTCGCAATGTGTATATTAAAAATATGTGGATATAAAAATAAGACTCTGTTTATTGTCCACTGAATTAAAGTGAATTTATATAGAGCACCTTGTTCGTACTTTTTCCACAAGTACTCAGCTATTGCTTTTTTAACCTAAAGGGGGCTACAGGAAATACAGGGTGGAAGTACCGTACATTAGATTGACCGCTTGACTGACTGGACCATCAGCTGCCATTTTGGCATCGCTGGTGACACCAAATGGTGCACTCTGTCCTTGATCTTGCCAATCTTCTCCATGCTGATCCCATACTCTTGCGTATCTCATCCTCTCATCTGCATGGAGGCCTTCTGAATGGCCTTTTCTGCTCGTGAGGATGTTAATTCAACAACTGCATGAGTCCACCTGTCATTGGTGAACAGTGCAACGCGCCCTTCTTCTCTGAGCTTGCTCTTTCAATACTCTGTGACGAGGTCTTTCACTCCACTTCTCCTTGTTTCGAATGTGCTGTCGCACAGACAACCCCAGCATGCATCTCTTTATGACTATCATTGCTCCTCCCTCTTTGCCGTTGCCCAGTTCCCATTTGCATATAGCATTGCACGCAAGACTGCACAGATTGCCATGTCCAGCTTTCCTTTCAGCACATCCTTGATTGAGTTGAACACCTTCCATCTCACTCTTATTCTGCATGTGCCATCAATTTTAGGGCTGTGTATATATATTTACTGGATACAGTTCACCTTGCATGTTTAAGGAGGTAGTAACTTCAGGCTCCCACAGATGGTGCTGCCCAAAGATGATGGAGCTATGAATACCTGCGGGTGTGAGTGACAGGATTCACAGATTGAGGTGCTACAGTGAAGTAAATGTCTCCAAAGCAGATGTTAATGATTGGCTAAAAGGAGTGTCTACATCTGGGCGTGCCAAAGACCACAGTGTGAAGGAAGTAGCTGAATCTGCAGTTGCGTACAGTCATCCGGGTCTACAAAAATCCCAGTCTACAGGAAGTTCTACAGTCTCCCTAGAACTGTGCAATTCTTTGATGCAAGAGTGGCTGAATATTGATGTGGCCTACATCCAGAGTGTGGTCCAGTCGATCACAGCTGTTATTCATGCTTGTGGAAGTATTATGCGCTATTAAGTTTGTTTCCAGCCATCCTCACGTAGCGCCATCTATAGGCACCCGAAGTTACTACCACCTTAAACGTGCAAGATGACTATTTTTTGTAGTCTGGTGAGCTTATTTTCAGAATGAATAAAATTTATAAAACATTAAATATATTGTCTTTTTGTTGGTTTTGTTCAAATACAGCTTGTAGTCGCATGTTGCGACCAGTTCATTTTGAACTGTTTTTAACATAATCCTTGCACATATTTCTTAAAACCTTAATGCTATTTTGCTGCATACGTGTGGGTGGAACTGGGTGAAGCAGATATTAAAACCGGCTTGTTTTAATAAACCGTCTTTGGCTGTGGAATGATTCGTATAGCCCAAGTCATAGGTATACATACACATTCATGCGAAAAGTTACTTTCATATTGTGCCTGTGCATAATGGTGTCTCGTTTGCTTCATAGCTGCACTTTGGCCCCAATCAGTAGCCCTCTTCCTGTCTAGGAGCAAAACGGCTGGTTGTAGTTTGTAACACCTGCCTTGTAGCGGAGTAAAGAAAGGGGCCAGGCCAGCGGGGGAGCTCCCACTGAGACCCACATGTCCGGCTCTGGAGGTGCTGACATGTTGTTCGATTGGAGCTCATTAGGAGGTTCCTGTCAGCAGATCTCTTTAAATCCCCAGAATACTCAGTCTCCAGAGTTTTTAAACCAGCTGACTTTTATGGCACTTTGTTCTGCAGAGAGTTACAGTAAGTGGATGGCAGACATGGGTCTGCACTCATTCAGGATGAAGGTTGTCATTGGGATCGTCTCCACAATCCCACCATCGCCACCATCCGCTTACCTCCAGTGGTGATTAAGGAGGTCTAGGTGTTTGAACTTCCTCCTACACTCTCAAAAATAAAGTTGCCAAAAAAGGTTCTTTGGAATGATGCCATGGAACCTGGGGAGCTATGTTACTGCAGAGCCTAGCTCCAACCACAGTCTGCCACTCTTGCTCAGTTAATTACATTTTTTAGAAGTGCTCGATAGGCTGGGTTAGATTAATCTGTGTTGACTAAGGTGGGAGGCGGGTAGGTTGGCAACTGCCATGAAAGAACAAACTGCAGTTTCTCAAAGATCCTTAAATGAAAGGTTCTTTAAAGAACCATTTTTGTAAATGAGTTCTGTAAATATAAAGAATCTATTTGGGTTAAAGAACCTCTATGTATTGTAAGGGTTCTATGCCACTTAAAGGTCCTAGACACTTATGTCCAAGGCAAGAACCATTTGTTTTTAGGCTATAGTGATTTTTAAAATTTTAGAATAGTTGCACCCAACCACCAACTTGGTGGGTAGATTTGACTTTGAGATTTGAGAATGATTCAAATTTCGATTTCAAGGCCTTATCGCTGACTGACCCAACAGCAATGAGGGCAGATACTCAGTGAGCAATGATGCCCACCATGAGCCAACCTGTTCGTACCAGCACCATTGGCAGAGACTGCACGACGCAGAACTAACACTGTGTCAACGTCACCAAAGACTGCAAATGGCGTCAAACATCCAAAAGGCCTGGAGTCCCTCCACCTCCACCCCTACCACAAAATCAGCAGGAACTGTGTGAGAATATTCAAGCTGCATGGATTGGATTATCACAGGACACCATTAGGAACCTCTACAGCTCCATGCCGAGACCTCTGGCATGGGGGCCTGACACCATACAGAGAGACCCTACTTCTGTATGTGTAGCTCAATAAATATGGCCCATTCCTTCCGCATGCAACTGTTCATTTGATGATGAGTTTTGTGGGGAATTCAATTATCCAATAAGAATAAAGATATTTTTAACAGTCTATGTCAAAATAGACTGGAGAGCGCAACGAAACTTCATTCATTAGCAATATACCACATCTAAAAGCTGAACCGCACTTACCATGACTTAAACCATCCAATCAGGGTGTCTGCGATTGCAGAGATACACAGCCTTCCCTTTGAATTAGCACATTAATGTGCCGCAAGAAACAAACCAGACATTCCTCGAGAAGGCTAAGAGCCTCCACTGGCTGATTTCTCGACCGGGCAGAGAGCGAGAAGGAGAAAAAGAGCGAGAGACCTTTCAGACAGATTGATGATGATAAAAGAGGTGCAGATTGCCCTAATTGTAATAAGTGGGTGTTATCCCATCCTAGGAAATGTGCCCTGCTGTTTAGGGATTTGGCTCAGAGTCCACAAAACAAAAGAAATCACATTTAACTGGTGCACAATACCAGCCAATAACACAGAGACGATTGCTTATATAGTGGAAAGTCATGATCAATAATGCCAGCCTCATAAATCACACAGACTCCACTCAATTCATCTCAGCCTTTTAACCAGAACTGATACCTTGCTCTATGAAGAGGGACTAGCGCTTATGTTGTCTCATAATGAGCGTGATCAGAGCTGTCCCGTTGCCGTCCATCTGCTGTTTTATTTGTACGTACGTGTAAGTGTTCAAAGCCACCTAAAACCAGCAGTGATTAGCCAAAGTTTGAAACCCCGTCTTTTTATTGTGGGGCTGTTTAAGAGCAGGGCTGGCCACATTGGTTTTGTCTTGGGTGGGTCAAAATGTCGTTTTTGTAGTGGGTCAAAAAGACAAAGCAGCTGTACATTTCCACATCTGACCAGTAAATAAGTGGTTAACCTGTATTTACACTCATTTTGAAAAGAATAGCTGCACGCAGAAGGAAGTGTGGGATTGCAGTGCTGTTGGGAAGGAAGATAAAGGTCACCAGGAACAATAAATGATACATTTAGACTGATATGGGGAATATTTATTGAGCTACACATACAGAAGTAGTGTCTTTCAGTACGGCACTGAGCTGCCATATTTGCTAACGCAACATGTCAGAAGTTGTAGAGGTTCCTAATGGTGTCCTGTGATAATCCATCCCATGCAGCTTGAATGTTCTCACACGGTTCCTGCAGGTAGTGGTGGAGTGACACCAGGCCTTCTGGACACATGATGACAAACTGTTCATCTTAGTGCTGACCATGGTGCCTCCACAAACGGATTCATTGGTCGTCTCCACCAAAACAAAAGCGGGACTCATCAGAAAAGGTATTTCTTTAAATGGCTATTCAGCTCAGCTATATAAAACCACAGATTAAATTACATGAGAGAGGGGATATGTAGAAGAGATGCTTAATATGGAGCAAGTGGGACTGTACACAGGATATTAATAATGGAACAAACATCTCCAGATGTATTGTTGTTTCTTAAAGTGGTTTCCTATTATTTTATTTATATTTTAATGGGTTAGGACTCAATGAGCATTGCTGAATTACTGCATGTGTTAATGTGTGAAGTATCATATTCAATAAAACAAAATAGCCACTGCATAATACTAATTACAACACACTGGGTCCCAATGTCTCAGACCAGTACTACAAAGGAGTGGCCTAAGAGCCATATCCAGCCATCTCGTGTGTGTGTGTGTGTGTGTGTATGTATGTATGGATGGATGGATATGTCATATTTGTATTTTGGTCAGTTACATTTACAGTTATGAAGTATTCACACGAGATACATGCTGTATGTTATTCGTTTCAGGAGATCCTGGCTATCACACTTCTGGTTTGTCCTCACCCATTGGCACTCTGAACTACATTTCCCACAATCCATCTCCACATGATGTCATTTTCACATGCTCTCAACCCGCCAATCATAAGCCACCTTTTTGTTCCTGATTGCCTCAATTCTAGTCCAACCCACCTGTTTCTCATTCCTCCCTCCTGTATATACACCAGTTTGGATTCACCTGTTCCTTGTGAGGTATTGCCCACTCTGTTGTCTTACTGAGTGGGCTGCCTGTGTTATCTGTTTGTGCTTCTGGTTATGATTCTTGTTAGGTTTTTGTCTTCAGGATTTCCTGTTTAACTGGGTTGCTTGTCTTGATGTTGTTTGGTTTTGACCCTGGCTTGTCTCATGGTTTTTGGATCTGTCTCTACCCCCTTTGGCATGTTTGCTCTGGTTTGGCTACGTGGCTTGCTCACTTGTTCTCAAAATAAAACAAGCCTTTCTTTTAGCTCGGCTTGTGTTGAGGTTTTCTGTCTGTAGTTACACTGGTGTATTTAGATATCGCATTGTTTTACATGTAAACACTGTCAGAGTTCTGACATCTTTATAAAATTGGCTAACTGTTTTACCATTTACTCAGCAGCTCCTAAAATGTATGTTCATACAGATCTTGAAAACAAGTGCCAGGCCTGTGAGCTACAAATGCATTAAAAGGTTTGGGGAAATTGTATTAATTCATTTATTTATTTAGTTTATTTTATTGCTCATCAAACCAAAATAAATTATTAGGATATACGATAAGACCAAACAGACTTGGATTCATGCTGAGTGCTACTCTGATACACAGCAAGACAGGCTGTATTGGAGCTGCATGATTACTATAATGAGTATCATGATATGATATGCTTTATATTATGAAGGCTAGAAGCAGAGAGCTAATATCGGGTGGTATTTGGAGCTGGATTATTGGCTGATGGTCACTGCTAGATGAAATCACTCTGGTTAATGAGGGCTGTGTGTTCTAATATGTGTATGATGATTCGGTTTTTAACCCTTCTTTATAATAAAAAGTTATTGGATGTTATTTGTGAACCAATGAACAAAAACAAACGAATGAGTCCCCTGTGACAAACTTACCTAATAGCGTGGGAATCTCCACAAGCACCAATAACAGCTGTGATTTGCCATGAACTAAACAAGTTTCTGGATGTAGGCCACATCAATGTTCAGCCACTCAGCCATCAAAGAATTGGTCAGTTGGGCCAGACTTGGTAGATGCATTCCCCGGCACTCTGAGGTGAGTGTCCTATAGACTGGGATTTTAGCCACTGCTGGTGGACCTGTATTAGGGGACACTTTCATTTTAGTCAATTGTCAGGCATCAAGGTGTCAACAATTTTACATTACCCTGCATGTTTAATGACTAAAAGCACTTCACAAATAGGATGTTAAAATATGTTTTAGAATATGAATTATATAATTGTCCAAAGAAGATCTCTGGACCCAACTCTTATTTAGTCATTACACACTCAAAGACTATTGTAACTGGTTTTCTTATCCAAAACTACGGCGGAGCTGCATGCCTGACACGTGCGTTTCCGTTGAAATTCTTCTCTTTATTTTCCTTATTTCAGGTGCTGAACAACATATTCAAACTTAACAGATTCACAATTGAAGAGATGTACATTAATCTCCCAATTAAACAAAGTCCACAGCACGAAAACACTCCACGACCACGGTCAGAAAAACCGTGCGGCTCCCTAGTCCCGTAAGCCCCGCCCCCTCCCCAAATACATGCAAATCCACACATGTGGATTCCACCACCCGAACCTCCATAGTTACGTGGGCACAGGCATTACAAATAAATCTAATGATGTTCACATACCAAAAAGACCCATTCTAACATAATGCATATAAATGAATCAAACAATGAACTCTGTCTAATGCTATAGGGAGGCATTTGGCTCCTACAACTATGGATTCATCTATTATTGGTACCTGCATTGGACTGGCAATCCCAGTTCTCCTGGTGCCTCCTGCAGTCTCTCACCTCTGAGCTCTGGTCCCACTGGCTTAGTCTGTAATCCATCCCTGGCCTTGATCTAGAAGTATCCCCCAAAGCAAACCTTAATCAATTCAAAATTTAAGGAACATACTAACAAGGCCGAACAACAAGTCATGCTGAATCTGAACATACAGACTCATGGACCAGCGTTCACTGTGAATCTGGTGTACACTGAATCCCTGCCTGAGAGCTGTTGTACTAGTATTGTTGGCTGTATTGTCTGTTTTCCTTCCTCTCTTTCTGTTCCTGCCTGCCTGTTGGCCCATGAGGTTAAAAGTAGGCCCTGCAGAAAAGCAAAGCAAGAACAACAAAGGTAACTCCAGTATAACCCAAATTCGACATTCTTAGGCAGCCTGTGCTGATGTCAAGTGCTTTGTAGCAGAACCTAGGTGACAACAGAGATTGTTTCAGTCTCATGCTGCCTTTCACGCCTATGATGACTCTTAGTACCGAGACCCCTGCCGCGCTTGCGCCCCTGGTTACGTCTTTGACTCCAAATGTAGCCAAATGGCAGCAGACGAAAAAGAGGGCCTCCGTGCAGAGCTAAGCCAGGAACTCAAAGGCTAGACTAAAGTGCTTTCTGTAAGATCTGTGGTTGGCTCCCAAGCCATTCCCTCCAGAAAAAGTATGGAAGAAGTTTATACCAGCTGGTAGGAGCTAAAAAACAGGAATTTAAGAGACAGGCTAGCAAAAGTTGTTTTGGATATGGAACTGTCAGAGCATTTACACTTGATGGATTTGACCCTAGAGAGAGACACATGCAGGCGCACACAAGAGTTGTAAATATTGTGAACACGGGCGAGTGGAGTTTCGGAATACAGAGGGTTTCAGAAGCACAAGGGGAAGCTAGAGCCTAACTCCTGCTGAGAGAAGATATGCACAAACTAAAGTGGGGTACTTAATGATAGTCTGGACCTGTGAAACAGTTTCAAGTAGTCGATGGTACCATGTTAGGACCCTAGAAGAAGCCACAAGAGCAGCAAGCGACATGTTTGGTTCACATCTGGATAAGGTTAAAGAACAAGACAGAGTTCCCTCAAGTGATCTAATTTGTGAACATTCCTTGCTACATTCTAGCCAAGCAACACGCTGTAACTACTGCAATACCATAAACATTCTATATATCATCCAAAGAAGGAAGTGTGGAATTGCAGTGCTATTGGGAAGGATGATAAAGGTTCCCCGGAACAATAAATGATGATACATTTAGACTGATATGGGGAATATTTATTGAGCTACACATACAGATTTGGTGTCTCTCAGTATGACGTTGGGGCCGCCATGTTTTTTAACTTGTGCATCATGCCAGACGTCTCGGCATGAAGGTATAGATGTTTCTTCTGGTGTCCCAAGATAATCCATCCCATGGAGCTTGAGTATTCTCACTCAGTTCCTCCAGATTGTGCGGTAGGGGTGGAGGTGGAGTGACATTCATCTGGAGGCTGACCACAGTGCCTCCACACATGGATTCGTTGGTCGTCTTCACTAAGACAAAAGCAGGACTCGACACTGAAGATGACCGGCTGTCATTCTGAGTCACTCCATGCATGTCTGGCACCTCACCATTGCAGTCTCTGGAGATGCTGACCTGGTGTTAAGGGCAGTCATCATAACAGTCTGCGTGTATGTAGTCCTGCATTGTTCAGTTGGCCCCCAATGATGCTGGCATGACTCATGGAAGTCATCCCTGCTGGTTGGGAATGGATGAGAACTCGCATGTTGAACAGTTCATCAGTTCTCTCTCTCCGTGGTTCATGTAAGCCTACCAGATCCTTTTACCATATGACGTGCATCAGTTCAATAAGAGCCTCCTGTGCAATGTGTTCCCTCTCCAAGTCCTCCAGTTTCTTAAACTTATTTTGAAATCTTGTCTGGTGCATACTTCACTCGCAAAGGATGCTACCAACACAACAGCACGAATGCTCAGAATGGCAACGAGCACAGGACGACCTTATAGTCAGTCAGGTAGAGCGTTAAGGCCCGATCTTGCTTACATCACATGCGTGGCTGAGCATGAAACTTGAATCATTCGCATTGCTCACAATGTTAAACTTACCCACCAAGTTTCATTCCTGTCGGCGGATTCTGTCTGGGTGCGAGTAATCTTTTGATGATGAGTGGGTCCCATATTTTCACTGTACAGTGCAGTGATTTATTATTACACACATGGTGGACAAACAGCCCATAAGTGAATGAAGTACTTTTACTAGTAGTCAGACGTGAGCTACTTTATTTACTCAAGCATGTTCTGTGCGAGAATCTCTTCTCCAGGTATCCAAACAACCGCAGAACTTTTGCACCAAGTCCTACTGGAATATGTGTGTTTATACAGCCATTTCTCACACTAAATTTTAAAGCTAGTCTCTTCTGGGCCCTGTTCTGACAATGCTAGAATTATGCTGTTATGCTACACAAGGGTTATAAACTTTCGTGGTTTGCTTGTGTGCCCAATGTCCACCTCTGAGGCAATGTTGTGGAATCCTCTATATACAAGGTCAATCATTTACTTTTGTGAAATACAGCTAATACAAACTATAGTTTCTGGCTGGGTAACTATATAACTGTATAATATATACTATATGTAATGTCTTTTATGCCATTCTTTCATTTATATGCATCTGTGCACTTGATGTTCACTCACATCAAAATATTCTGAATGTTTATATATATATATATATATATATATATATATATATATATATATATATATATATATATATATATATATATATATATATTTTGGCATTTAAATTGAGAGTAGACATAGATGTTTTTACTATGGTGTCATGGTGTAATGTTTTTTTTTTTTTTTTTTTTTTTTAAACTTATTAAAATTACTTATTATATTATTAAAATCACAGATTAAAATTAGATTTTTTTTTAATTAGGGCAGGACCATATGTTATTTCAAATTTTATCAAAAGCACACCCAATACTATGTTGAGAGCACCTGATGCTTTTAGGTAAGCACTATGTATGTATGTATGTATGTATGTATGTATGTATGTATAAACATACTTGCAACTAATTATGTGATACCTCCGCCAACCTCCGATAGATAGATAGATAGATAGATAGATAGATAGATAGATAGATAGATAGATAGATAGATAAAATGCCTATTGTTCTATATAATCAAGATGCCAATTGGTGTATAGGATGTGTGTACTAACTTCATTGCCAACATTGTTTTCTCCTCTTTCGCCTAAAGAACAGTCCAAACTACTGGCTACCCCTTCACCTCATCTGAACTGCATCCACCATAGGGTCATGGCATTGTTGTATAATCATTTATATTTGCACAAAGTCTCTGTAGCAGTAGTGTATGGCATTTACAAAAGGTCAGGGCAGTTAAATCGATTAATATCTATTTATTTCTATCACTTAAAGGGTATGACTGTTGAAAACATGATAGAAGTTAATGACTGTTCTTGTCTTTAACAATGGCATAGTTTTGAGAAACTGCAGCTCATAACTGGCTTGGGTCAAAGTACATTGTTCTTGATAGCATGAAAGCATTAATTTGCCCTCTGAGGCCCTTTAGAACTACATATTACACAATTGGTGTGACAGGCTTTAAACCCCACACCGAGATAGAAAGCCTGTTCGAATTTATGCTGAGCTTTGCAGCCTGCAGGCAGGGTTTATTACTGACAGGGGGCTTTCACATGACAACATATGAAATGACAATAGCTCGTCATTTATATAACCCATAGGGAATAAATAGAGAAGTTGGAAATTCCTTTCACAAAGGGGAATTCCACCAATTACTTACACATCTCCGGTTTAATTATGTAGAATGTCTAAGTCACTGATTTTGTGTGAAATGCTCCAATCTTGAAAAACCTTACAGAGACAGATTTGTTTATGGTGATGGGAACCAGATTTCTGAAGAGTTTGATGCCTCTGAAAGCTGCCTCACAGAACATTAATACATAGTGATGTTAGGAATGATAATGATGTTAGTGGTACTTTTGTAGTAATATATCATATTTTGTGATATTTTACTATCAGCACTGCATATTAAACTCATATAAAAGACACATGTTGGCTCACTAGTGTTAAATAATATGGCTGTTTCCGTAATGTAGACATGGTGACCCCTGGTTCCATTCATTACCATGGTAAACAAAACAGTGTCAGCAGGTTTCTCAAAAGTGACAATGAGCCACATTTCATGTCAGACCATGGCCATGACAACAGTGACTCTTTTTTTTCATCTCAAAAAACGGAATTATTTATTTAGAAATGGGATGCTTATCATATTTAAGGGGCCATTCTGGACTAAACCCATCATTAAACATGTGATTTATCATGTGGTGTAATACTCTGTGGTGCAGCATTGTATCCTGTAACCCAGCTGGTTGGACATCATTTGTATATTTGTATGCTTTATTGTCCATAAATGTACTCTCGCTACAATACCCACAATGCATTTCACAAAAACATCAAACAACCAGTAGGAGCCCTGTCACTGCATTAGGGAAATACTGACTGTTAGCATAGCCGCTGATGTAGAAGGTAGTAAAGGCAGGTAGTATTTTTGGCTTTCTAGCAGTAACAATACCTGCCAGGCTTCCTAAGCTGTCAAATGCGACAGCTTGCTAAAACATTTAATGTGCCCCCCAGTATCTGCCCCAAATCCCTTGCCGTTTTTCAGAAGTTCCACACTCGCAGGGTCAAATGTATTCTGGTTGCATGATCACATGTCCTGGGACAACCTTTCGGTGCTGGACTGCTGCAAAATATGCCACTAACTGGATTAAAACTTGTAAACTAAAATTATCAAAAGAATGTAAAGAAATAACATTTTTGATGGTGTGTAGGGTGGCCACTTTCATAACCCCCAAAAGGGGGACATCCCACCCCCAAAAGGAAGTCATCATGGCAGGAGGGGGGCATAACTGAAATCAAAACCCAACTTATACAACACTTAAATGATGATTTACTCACCTAATTGGGTGGAACGGATGACATTCATGACTCGGGTGGGAGCTTACTAATTAGCTAGCATTGAGAGGGCTGGCCTGTGGTTAGCCAGTAGGTAAATCACGATGTCACATGACATTGTTAAACCAATGAAATGCAAGGCATGTCTTTTGACATGAACGTGGGCCAATAGTACACATAATACAGTTCGCAAGGGCTGATAGGCATCCATCCAGGTACTTTGCCGGTCTGGGCAAAGGACTGGGAGTTTGAAGACTTGACTTTACGGCCTAAAACCGGACGTGTGCAACCCTAATAGTGTGTCAGAGATGCCTATGTATCATGTAATACCACTTTGAACCTCTAGGCGTTGGTGAATCTCTATTGAGTCAAACATATTTAAGGTTCTGCTCCTGGTTAGGTCATTTACGAACAGATAATCAATAAGAGAAAGAGTGAACTACAGATGCTCTTGGTGCGTAAGGAGATGTAAAGTTTGATGCACTGAACATGAACATTTCTTTTAGACTCTTAAGGAGTGAATAGGGAGGAGGGACTGTGCATTTCCGTGTTTACTGCGTTACTGGTGGATCTGTTGAATTCATTGGTCTTCTCCACCAAGACAAAAGCAGGTCTCGTCACTAAAGATGACCTGCTGTCCTTCTGACTTACTCCATGGCGGTCTGCATGACACCGTTGCAGTCTTCGGTGACACTGACGTGGTGTTAAAGACAGTTGTCATAATGGTCTCTGTGCATGGAGTCCTGTGTTGTGCAGCTGTCTGCCAGTGATGCTGGTAGTAGCAGGACAGCTCATGGAGGACATGCTGCTTGCGGAATGTCCACTATCGTGGCTGTTGGGTCAATCAGGTGCAGTGACAAGGCCAGACTTTGCATATGTCACATCTACGGCCATGCATGAATCATTCTCATGTCTCACAATGTTAAACCTACCCACCAAATGTCATTGCTGTTGGTTGATTCCTTCCATCGTAAATCTCAATGTGCTGTTTGTAATTCGTCTATCTGTTGTTGACCAGAAGAGGATGGTTCTCATTTTGAGTCTTATTCTTATCTTACAAGGTTAATCATAGTACAGGTAGACCAATGTAGTGTTAGGAGTCTCACCCACTGACTCTTGTTGGTGTAGCACGGCATAGTCACCCAGACCACATGTGATGGTGGCTCCCTGGCGGTTAGTGGTGTTGTCCGCTGAGCTACACCAACCACACTTAGTAAGCTTCTCTTGTCCCTGTTCTAAAAATATGAAGGTTCAGTGCATCACTGTCTTCTTTTTAGGCTCTTCTAGAAAATCCATTGTGAAAAAGTCATATGAGAAACATATGTGAAAATGATTTTGGCATAACAGATTGCCGTGAGAAAGACAGATATCCTGAGGTGCTGTATTTTACTCACAGTTCTGCGGTGGAAATTGCATCACCGCATGTTGCCGAAAGAAACATTTGTTTTCCCTTACATCCACCAGACCAAGACTCGTTTCCCACTTACCCTGATTGGAAATAATACAAAAAATAAAACAAAAAATGTCATAAAAACACATGATTTAAAGTAAGCAACGACAGGCCGTGGATCATGACATCACCTTTGAGTGCCCTGCTCTAATCAGAGATGGGAATATAGCTTGTGGTTACAGCAAGCACATCTGAGCTCATATTAAGACTACATTTTGCCAAATCTGTGAAATATATTTCCCCATGGCTTTCATGAGCAGCTCCGAGCCAGATCCCAATGCTTTCTCCTGCTACTTTGCTAAGCAACCCCTCCTGAACTCCCCGCCAGGGATCTCTGAAATTTCCTGGTGCTTTCTCTAGAATGACTTGCTGACTTTTCCCAACAAACTGAGGTGTGACTGAACACCACTCAGCAAGGCAGCATCCAGGCCAGTAATAATAATAAATCCTCCTGTGCATGCTAATAACCGAGATCTTTAGATCATGGCTCTGTCGGTGGATGTATGTACTCCTCCCATGTTAAGTTATTAAACACGTGCACATTTCCACAAGCTGCTCTCTGCACAAATTAAAACTGCTGAGCTGGGTGTCATTTTTATTAAGTAATAGCTGCTGCTCTGGGTGATGCCTGAGTTAATAGCAGCACTACATGTAATTTATCAGGAGGAAATGCTTGCTTTCCCATCCTCCCAGACATACGAACTTTCAGGATTTAGAGTGTGCGGCAGGGAATTCTGCATATGTACACAACACATCATCTATGTCTGCATATCGTCTAAAGAAAAACAAGTTCCTCCAAAATGGTAGCTTTACAGGAGAGGGCAAAAACCTCATTGAACTTTAATGTAAGTCAATGGAACCAGACTTATCACCAAACAGTTTTGGGCCATTTCTGTTGGTCCAGTCATCATGAAATTTTCACACAGTGTAAAGAGCAGATGTTGTATTCAAATGACACACAAAAGTAAAAATTGACAAATTTTGATTTTTTTCTGTAAACAGAGACAATATTAGTCAATTGCACCATCTAGGGTTAAACAGTTAAATATCAAAAAGGATTTTTTGATGACAGGCTTTCAATTTTGGGGTCAAAGTAAGAGCACGTATAATGGGTGATTATATATGAATAATTAATCGTTTATTTTGTGTTCATTATTACACATTTATTAAAGTAGAGGATATGAATTTGCACTGCAATGGTCTATAACAGCCTTTCTCAAACAGGTGCTATCTGGCTTTGTCATAGGTGCATCAAAACTATTCTGATGTTACAAAGCATACCATGAAACTGCAGCTCATTAGTCACCTCGTACATCTTCAACATTTGTCTCACACGGCCCCGACGGGGTCAGAGTGTGACTATGTGAAGGGTGATGTAAAGAGCCTACAGGGGTTTGTTCATTGCTGCACAATTCCAAGTTAACTTCAAAGACACCTGACAACAAATCATCTGTCGCTAGCAAGCACGGGTGCAGAGCATTGTGTTCGTTTGTAAGCTTCACACAGTCAACTGGAGGTTGGCTATCCAGTGGCAGAGATGGTAGCTAATGCTAAGAAGCCACACATGGCTTTCAAGACGGTCATATTACCAGCACGTACAGCAGTTGTTAACAAAATGCAAGGGCCTTGAGCAGCAAACTGCAAGCTGAGCCTTTTAAGCCTAACTTCCATCAAGTACAGAGAGAGACTGAGGGCTGTGGACGAGGATTGTCATCCTCGATCCAACCTTGTCTTTCAGTGCCCATATTAACAGTGTAGTCAAAACTTTTTTCCACCTGCGCAATATTGCCAAAATTAGACCATCTCTCTCTCAGTCTGCTGCAGAAACCCTCACTTATGCTTTCATTTCCAGTCGTTTGGACTACTGCAACTCCCTTCTAGCTGGCATCAACTCTTCCTCCATTTCCAAACTCCAGGCGGTCCAAAACGCTGCTGCCCGTCTCCTCACCCGCGCCCGCTCACATGACCGTATTACCCCCGTTCTCCAACATCTCCCCAGGCTTCCTGTAAAATACCGCATACAATTCAAAGATCCCCTGCTCACCTACAGAGCTCTGAACAATCTCGCTCCTTCTCACCTGTCTGACCTTCTTCCCTACAAACCCTCTCGCTCTCTCAGGTCTTCTACAGCTGGGCTACTCACCATTTCTTCATCCAACCTACACGGCTTTGGCGACCGAGCATTTTCCAGACTTGCTCCTCGACTCTGGAACTCTCTCCCACCCCTGGTCAAGCAATCCAACTCTCTCTCTGTATTTAAATCTAATCTGAAAACACATCTTTTCACACTCGCTTACAACCTGCACCAAGACTAAAACCCGCTCTCTTAATCACGCTCTTACTGTCTATTGTCTACTGCAAGTCCTTGTTGGTACCTTATGTTTGTGTTTTGTTCCTGTTTGACTTCCACAATCAATTGTTAGTGACTTTGGGTTTGTGAAAAGCGCTATACAAGAATAAAGTATTATCCATTCTTGCCAGAATCAGAAGGTTGTGTAAATGATTCCGAACACAGGTTTCCCACTGATTTTCCCTCTCTGTCATAATGACCACTTATAGTGTGTGTGTGTGTGTGTTTTAATACGTTTTAGATTGAGGTGAGTTGAACTTGCCTTTAAAGGGAGTGAAAACAGGTTGAGCAATGTCTATAATATTATGGGCGGATCATACACCAGAAAATGGTATGTAATCTGCTCATAATGGTAACTCATACTATCATTACTAAGTGAAAATATTATACCTCGGTACAGCGAGAGTGATGCTCTCACTTTTTTATAGGTCCTACCAGAAAAGCTCATCATTTTGCTGCCCAATTACACCCAATCTGGGAGCAGCACAGCACTGCCTGTGAAGCGGCATTCGGAGGAGGTGGGGTGCCCTGCTCAAGAGCACAGTCAGGTGTATTATGTCAGTCAAACAAGAATTTTAGGATTCCATACTCACTCCTAATTATAACCCTATGTAGAATAGGAGTAAAGCAGTAGGTGGAAGTAGTGTTTTATTATTTTAAAAGAATATGAAGAAGATTAAGCTGTTAGTAAATAAACAACCAACAGTATATAGCTGCTATAAATTCAACTTTTTTCCAGCTCCTACATTTCATAAACAGTTCAGAGTTCAGACGCTACAGCTAACCCCATAGGCGGGGCAGGGTGTAACAGACAGAGGGGTTAGTCGTAACAGTAAATCAATCTGAAAACAATGAATACAGTTCTCTGTTGTTTGAACTTGACATTTTTTCTGACCAAATTACATAACATTAGATCCATCCATTAGAATAAATACGATTAGTGAACTAATAATGATTAGTGATTAGAGCTTAGGCACGTTTATCTTTGATCACAGAAGAGCCCTTATCAACACAATCAACTCAAAGTCTGTTTATCTATATAGCTCCTTTTTTTTTTTTTTTTTTCTACAGATGTTGTCACAAAGCAGCTTTACAGAGAATCCAGATGCAAGCTTTCAGTGAGCAAGCCAAGGCTGACAGTGGCAAGATAAAAGTTCCCTCATAGCCAGAAAACCTTATTCTTGAACTGGTTCCATCCAGGCTTCTCAGAATCTTGGGGCTCTTCTGGGAACCTGCGTTTCCAACATTTTTTATTGGAACCAAGAAATGTCAAAAGATACAACATCAAGTCAACAGAGGGCACTGCACAGCGCTGCTAAACAGTAGTAACAAGATGGCGGAGCGTATAGATTACCTGGGAGTGTTTGTGCTGTTATGCCAGATGTGTGTTTATATCCAGAAATCAAGTACAGTACAACTACTGGTGATAAGAGGACTTGGAAGAGGTTTTTTAGCAGTCTGCTGGGTGACATCATTATTGCCTTTTCTTCCACAACAACTCGTGGTTCAAACTTATTATTTTTTGGCTGGGAACAAGTTCAGGTTCTGAACTTGGTTATTTTGGTGGAAATGCACGAAATGGGTTTACAAAGTGCAGAAAACCAGAACGGAAGGCATTCTACATGGCTAAGGAGAGGAAGAAAGATGATGGGCTCCCCTTTCAAAAACCTAAAAAAGGAACCAACATTTGAAAGGTGAACCCATCTTTCGCTGGTCGACGCCAGATATCATGGCAACCCAAAAATACAATATAAAAATCAGATTTTACAGTTATATACGACATTAAATCTAGAATAACTGTTAGAGTCCTATTAGAGTAGCAATGAGAAACGTACCTGAAGGTCACTGTTGCCAGTGAAACCAGTGGTAAGGGATAACACAGTGAAAGGACTTGAACCTCAAGAACTGCTGCTAAAAGCCTCCAGTAAATGATGTTTATAAACTGGGTCTTTTTTTAATTGATGTTGGCAGCTATAGACTCTTCTTTGCTTACACTGGGCTGCTTAATTCTATCACTGTGTTAAGCTAATCCTGTTGTGTGCAGGTATGATGAGTTATTTATGTTGTTGCTTTGATGTTCTGTTGATGTTTTAATTATGTGGAAATGGGTTCTTTGGTTGAGGTGACAGTACAGTACGCATTTACAGGGCTTCAGATGCAACTGACTGGCATGATGAACACTCAGGAGCATTCACACATCTGGACTGGTCTGGAAAAAACCCAGATTTGAGTCCTTTTGAAATTTTGTGGGTCTACCTGGGACAAGGAGTAAAAGGCCAGGGAAGGTAGGCACCAAATCTGGCCCATCTGTGCAATTCTCTAATGCAAGAGTGGCTGAACATTAATGTGGCCTACATCCAGAAACTTGTCCATTCTAAATCCAATCACACAATTATTAGTGCTCGTGGAGGTGTTTCACAAGGTATGTTCCAGACCTGGTTTTAACCAGTGGGCTTGTCTGTCTGATTGCTGATTAAATCTGCAGGTGATGCTGCTAAGCATGATATAAGCAGGTACTTGAGTACTTGTTTAACCACTTAAAAGATCCAGGTTTTACCATGTTCAGTCTGTACCCCACTCAGCTCTATGCTCTTATTGCAGCAATAATAAAACTATCAATTGTCAAGCTACAGGGGTTGGACAATGAAACTGAAACACCTGTCATTTTAGTGTGGGAGGTCTCATGGCTAAATTGGACCAGCCTGGTGGCCAATCTTCATTAACTGCACATTGCACCAGTAAGAGCAGAGTGTGAAGGTTCAGTTAGCAGGTAAGAGCACAGTTCTGCTCAAAATACTGCAATGCACACAACATTATGGGTGACATACCAGAGTTCAAAAGAGGACACATTGTTGGTGCACGTCTTGCTGGCGCATCTGTGACCAAGACAGCAAGTCTTGGTGATGTATCAAGAGCCACGGTATCCAGGGTAATGTCAGCATACCACCAAGAAGGACGGACCTCCACCAGCATCACGTAGTGACCTGGCCACTATCCTGCAAGAAGAATGGCTTAAACTCCCTCTGACCACTGTGCAGGACGCAGTATATGTCATTCCCAAGACGAACTGACGCTGTATTGGCCGCAAAAGGAGGCGCTACACCATACTAATAAATGATTGTGGTCTAAAACCAGGTGTTTCAGTTTCATTGTCCAACCCCTGTACATGTGTGGTTATTGTACTGATCCATAATTACTGAGCTCCCACACCACATAGTACCACACAGCCCTTACTGTACATCAGAACCATAAAAAAATAGTTCATGATGCTTTCATTGCTGTCCCATGAGGCAATTTGGGAGTATCAAAATCCAGTGAATAGGAGTGCTTTCACACGCACACTGCTATCTATAATGTGATACCATGTTCCTATTGGTATCCTTTTTCCTGTGTTTTAAAGAGCGTATCCATCATTCCCAGCCTGGAACTGCGTGTAAAAGACAACACAGGAAGAAAAAAACCTAAAACTGATAATGAGCAACCAGAACAGAATTTTCCTACCCATGTTAGATAGGCTGTCTGGGCACAACAAGCTCCAATCTGTTTCTGGAGTTCTGCAAATGTTGTACTGAAACAAATATATACTATCCCCAAGCTCATTAAGTAGGTAAATGCAAGTGTTTAGATTTATAATGCCACATCTGAGGAATGCTATTTGGAGCCGTGGACTGTCCAGAACTGGACGCCACACTCATTAGTCATAATTACTGAACCACAAATTGTTCCAGAACCTGGGAGAAAAGTATAATAGTGTGGTGATATAACAGGAACTAGGCAGAGCAGAGTGTAGAGGATGAGTAAGTAAGTCCTTGATTTGGGTACAGAACAACATCTGTTAGATTTGCAAAATCTGGATCATGTTAACTGACATCAAGTCTTTAGCCATCAAGCAAAACGCTATTCCTTCTGAAAATAAAAGGAAATTTATAATGGGAAGATTTTATTTTGAGAAATAAAACATGTTGCTGTAGTATGCAAACATTGGTAAGTTATGAAAACAAACAATTACTGTCCCTGTCAGTACAGTTCAAATGCAGTTGTGGCCAGATGTTTACACACACTCAACATGAACATGAATGTCAGCAGTATTGGGCTTTCAGTAATGTATTTCAATTGTTCTGTTTCTGGGGCAGTATGAGTGTACAAGGTACATCAATGATAGAAAAAAAAAGAAGATGGTGCACAAGTTTTAATTTCAGGTCAAAGGTCAGCACAAGGTCAAAATTATACATACAGCAACTTAACCCTTACATTCTGTGCTGCTGAATGTCTACTTTGGCATGGTCTCCTTGGCTTCCTGGTAGTACTCATGACTGACTCCAGCTGGTAGCCTCTCTGTGCCCACATCTAAAGGGTTTGTTTGACCACATTCATTGGGTTGACCAATGCACAGTACAATGAGACAGCCCAAAGATAACCATATTTTAGCAAAAGTCTGGAATTTTTCCTGGAATCATTTCTAAACAACTACAGATTCCAAGATCAGCCATTCAAACAACTCTACCTAAGTACTTGTTAAAGAGAGGTGTAGCCACTTTGCCATGGTCTGGAAGAACTGTCACTCTCAGTTAAGAGGAAATTGGTTTGGTGGTAGGAACAACATAACAGCCAAGCCCTGAACTGGAAGCTGCTGCAACACCAGTGCCACTGTCTACAGCCAAGGCAGTTTAGCCAGGTCGCCCTACTGTAAAAATGATAGAATTAAAAACGTAAATAGCTGCATTTACCTGAAACACTGAGTTCGCTGGACTTCAAAGTTCACAAACAACATTTACAGATTGTTCACCTGTTTGGTGAACAAGCCAACATGGTAATTTGTTTATAAGTTCAAAATCTGCATAATGTTTACAGTAAATGGACTAAGAGGCTGCCATCTGAGAAAAAACCCTCTGCCTGCTCCCAAACGAACACATTCAAGCTCTACTAAAGCTTGAGGCTGACCACAAGGACCAAGAAAATGTCTTCTGAAGGAGTGTTTTATGGTCAGATAAGACAAAGACTGAGTTGTCTGGCTGCAATAGGTAAAGCATTCACCCCATAGAACTCGACACAAACTACAAAGCATGGTGGTGGTAGCATCATGCTCAGAGACTGTTTTGCTGTCAATGGACCTATTACATTGCAAAACATGGAAAGAAACATGATGTAATTCTGTCCCAGAATTCTTCAGCATTACCTTAAACCACCAGCCAGTCTGTTGAAACTGCCAGTGACCCCAGACACTCTTCAAAGCTGTTTGTGGAACAGGAAACATAAGGATGCCCTTCCCAAAGTCCTGACCTCAGCCCTATTGAAAATATGTGGATCGTCTGTGTAATTGAACGCTACCATGGAATCTTAAACACTAAAGTAGAGCAGGGTCGCCTAGTGCTGAGGTGCATAGTGTATAAATGTCTAGGGTTGGCCAAGTACTCTATGTTCCAGAAATGGGAAATATTCATAACTTAGCATATCAAGACATGTGTGGAACAGTTTAGGAAAGGTTCTGTTCTGTATCAGCATGACTGTGTCCCAGTGCACAAGGCAAGACCCATAAACAGCACCTTTAGGATGAACTAGGACAGAGTCTGTAAGCCAGGCCCTCTAGTCCAACATCAGTGTTTGACCTCACAAATGCTCTTCTGGGTGAATGAGCCAAAACTCCCACACACACTCTCAAAACCAAGACAAGAGGAAGCTATTACAGCTACTAAAGGGGGACCAACTCCATATTAATGCCTATGGAGCTAGAACGGGATGTCATAAAAGCTCCTGTGTGTCCCAAAACTTTTGTCCATAGTAGTAGTCAGAGTTAGAATAATATAAATAACCAGTTTAATTACAGTAGATGTAACAGAGGCTGAAAATCTTCAGACTGACAACTTAACAGGAGACGGAATACACAAAATTTCAACGAGATGTTGGAAATCTTAGGGGTGTCGTGCCACTCTAAGAAGCCTCCCAGAAATACCTGCTTCGCCATTAAATTCTTGGGCGCAGCTCCTCTTTGCGTACACGGCCATCTGGTGGACAAAGATAGAAATGGTGGGCTTTCTTATGTAATATATGCTTTATGACTACAATCGGCTAAACACTTCATACTACATCATAACCACTTGAATTCTGTCATAGAAATGTTTGCAAAATGCAACAGCAAACTGATATTCAGTGTGACAGACTACAGGAGTCAAAGCATGCTGTTTTCCCATGACGAATAATGGAACAGTGAAGCAAAAACTACAACTCCCAAGATTCAACGCGAACTACCACCTCCGCCAAACAGGAAGTGATTCGGGAAGTAGCTTTGACATCGATACAAGCCCTTGGGCAAATTAATAAAAGATAGCTTTTAACCTACCTGTTCAAAGCTGTAATACAATACACCATGTCGAGGCAGTCCAACAGATCCACTGACAGCAAGAAGATGGTGAGTGCGTGTTTGTGTCTGTGCTGGTTTAGCATTTAGAGCTAATGTTGTGGCTAATGGGGATCTGTGTAGCTAGCTAGCTTAGCTTAGCTTAGACTGTTTTGAATGTGCAGAATTGATTCATTTCTCTCAGTTTTTTTATTTATGTCTCCTGCAGTGTCAGTATATAAAGTAATCCACCTGTAGACGGTTACGTTATTTAGGTTGATAGTTATTTGATGTTCTCATTTCGTTAAAATGCTTCGGCGCTCAGCAGCTTATAGCTAAAAGGTTCAAATGAATGGCTGATGAGTTTTCAGTCATAAAGAGGTCTTGTGACCTAAAACTGTTAAAATAGTTTAGATGTGCCTTGACACTGGTAACAAACTCACCTTGCTGACAAACATGATTCACACCGTACGGTTATGCTTTTTAATAGAAATGCTTAATGGACACTATTACAGACCACTAGTTTTCTATTTCTATAACACCTTAATGTCCCATTAGGAAACACTAACAGGACCTAGCAGAATTTTTACATATCTTCTATGATTTTACGTTTTCAGCAGGGCAGTACAGTGATCCTCCATGACCACTAAGATCTAGTAGGAAAGTTTTTTTATTTTCGTTGCTCAACACTATCGTAGGAATTCTGTATCTAGAACATGCATGCTCAGTCCTGGTTCTGATCCGACACACTTGGCTGTAATGCCAGAGGGCCTTAACTACCTGGACCAGGTGTGTTAAATAAGGCTTAAAACTGAAATCTGCAGGGTGACAGAGTGAATCCTCAGGACCAGGATTGAGCACCCTTGATCTAGAAGAATGACAAAGTACATGCCGTCAATATAAGGTGCCTGCACTGAACAATTCAGTGGTACAAACACCAACAGTAGGAAATCTGAAATGAGTTAAGGGTGGGCAAAATGCATCACAAAGCTCAAAGTTTTAATACATTGGAGCAATACTTTTCCAAAAAAGATTTTTTTTCTTTGCAAGTAAAGTAATTGTGAAATCCATGTTATGCTTGTTTCAAAAGCATTGTATGATATAATTCCATGTAATTTATCATAATAACAATAAGTACTGTCATATTGTCCATCTGTTGTAGTAAAAAATAAGAAGGAATTTCCTTTCCTCACAGCATGCCATTTTTACAGTACAGAGAAATGATTTAAGTTGCTTCTTTTGCTCAGCACAGTACAAGGTAATGTTGGGCCACAAGGAGGTGCCCAAGACTTGAGAAAAGTGAGGAGTCACATGACATGCACAAGTGAATACTTTGGCGGTCCTGGAATAACAGGGTAGTTACAGATGCCCCTGTTGTAACGTCGCATCCAGACTGACTGACTTAACTGATTCGGTTTAGCTAACAAGTTGAGTCAAGTGTATGAAGCATAAGGACAGTGTGACTACTACCGTACTCCTGCAGGGCTGGAGGTGTTGCAAGCTTAGCAGAATGGTTTTACACCTACAGGAATGATTAACTTGTGGCCGTACCATATGACACTAACATGATTTTGCAAAGACATGAAAGAATGGTATGACAGTATGTAGGATGAAAAGTGATTTCCTGTCATATGAACTATGCTTGAGTGAAAGATAAGCAGCCATAATGTTGATTGAAAATGCAAGTAAAAACAAAAAAACAAACTCGTTTTTCTCTTTAACAGAATTCTGAACTGTTTACGCTCACATATGGAGCCCTGGTCACTCAACTATGTAAGGACTACGAGAATGATGAGGAAGTGAACAAGCAGCTTGATAAAATGTGAGTCTCTCTTTGTCACACGCTCAGTGTGTTAATATCATATTCAGAGTTTAAGACATAGTTCAGAAAATAAAATATGCACAACTTTCCACTCACCCCAGATGTAGTCGATCAGCCAAGGAATGTTTGGTGCGCAAACATTCATGGGAACTACGAGGCTACAGCGCATCCCTAAAACCCTCTCCGGACCCGCTGAAAGCACATCTTCTTTAAGGTTGTGCAGCCTTGTTGATGTGGTGTAGGATTCAGTAAGGCTTACTGTGAGCTACAAAAATAACATGGCTCCGCAGAATCCGGCACAACACCTGCTGCCTAATCTGGCTGCCCACCGCGGTTATTTACATAGTGAAAATTTTTATTCACGTTTATAGTTTGCAGTAACTCTGTGCCCCAAACCTGTGCAATGTTAATAAGGATCTGGACGTGGAGTTAGTGAGTGGCAGGATGGGAAGGTGGGGCGATTACTCGTGTGTGTATTAACTCAAAGCTTGGTAGCTCCAGCGGCAAACCAAAGAAGCAAAATTTTGGTTTTGACACCAGCGATGGAGAATATGTGTAAATTCGATACTGTGCCAAACCAGCCCCGTATCTGGATCATGTATTCCCAAGAAACATGCATCTCTTGCACAGCTTACAAGAATACTGTGGTGTCCTATTGGGTATTCCAAGCAAAGCTTTTGGTATGGTTCTCATTCTGCCTGTTTGCAGGCAGTGGATGATGTGAGGTTTCTGCTGTAGTGCCCTGTTAGTAGAAGAAAAGGAAAACATAACTGAAATGTAACAGTATGGCCCTTTTGAGACCTCCACCTGCCCAGAGCATGATGTAAAATGAATAGAGCAACTGTGTGGCTAGGGTCCCGTCTATTCAAATGAATGGCTCAATCCTGCAGTACACTGACAGATTCCTTTGGCTGTTTGGAAAGAAACCAAAGCTAATGTTGATAATGATGTATAGCTGTCACCCATTGGTTTTCTGTTTTTATGACATCAGCTAACCTTTCAGAAGGCTTGGGGTTTACTTTGAAAAGTGTCAGAAATGCAAAATGCCAGAAATCAGTTAGCAGATTAAGTTGTCTTTTTACTGGCAGATATGACCAGTGGACTTAGTCAGAGACTCAGCTCTGACTCCTGTTCGACACAAGTTCTATGAAAGGGAACAATAACACGTTCATTTCGTTCGTCTCAGTGCTTCACGTGTTAGTTCTAACCAACCTGATACGAAAGCTTTAATCCAAAACTTCAGCAGTATTATGAATGAAAAGATGAGTCATAAAAGACGAGGAGGTTGTTTTTGTTCTCAAGGGCTCTGACAAAATGTTCCTCTCTTCCTTTGTATATTTCTTCCTTTTTTCTTTTTTTTTTTTTAAGGGGTTACAACATCGGAGTCCGTCTCATCGAGGACTTCTTGGCTCGCTCCAGCGTAGGCAGGTGTCAAGATTTCCGAGAAACAGCTGATGTCATTGCAAAGGTACCAGCACGACTCTGATGCAAAATAACCTTGTAAAAAGTTCAACAAAGCAAATGGCTGAAATTTGAACTCGGGTCTCCGGTAGCCTGCATAGTTTGGAAGCGAATCACTATTGTTTTGATATTTCAGAATGGTGCAGGTGGAGAAATATTCTAGCCATGCCACCATAAATTCAACCGGCCTGCCATTTGCAGTGTCTGAGGGACTCAAGCTGCCTGTTCCCCAGCGTTTGTTGTCTTTGGTCCATAATGACCAGATGTACTGTTACTTAGACCAGTTGCGAAACATTGCACTGCAGAAAGCGTTAGTTCACACTGAAAGAATGACAGTATTTTGCTCCCCCCCCAACCCTGTTCTCTCTGTTTTTGCTTTCCACTGCGAGCCACGTTGTCAGATGTTAATCTACCGTGTGTCTGTTTGTTCAGAGCCCTGGGCTCCTGATCAGAATACCGACTCTTTGAGCCCTTTAGCACTTCCATTGCTTCCATGGAGAGAGTTCAGAAAGCCGCTCTGAGGTCAAGATTTCAGAATTCTCTGTTCTCCGCTATTAAAAATAATTTTAAAAGCTATTTCAGGGTTGCGGTTGCCTTCAGGCATTTACAGAATCTGAAAAGAATGTTTCAGACCTGCAGCATTGTGTGAACATCGCACTTCAGTTGCGTCACAGTTATTTATTAGCCGGGTATGTATATATGTATGTATTTAACATTAAAATCGTTTCACTGGACAGGTAGCCTTCAAGATGTACCTCGGCATTACCCCCAGTGTAACCAACTGGAGCCCTGCTGGAGATGAGTTCTCTCTCATCCTGGAGAGTAACCCGCTGGTGGACTTCGTGGAGCTCCCAGATAACCACAGCACCCTAATCTACTCCAACTTGCTGTGTGGAGTGCTGAGAGGAGCTCTGGAGATGGTAAAGAGATTGTATTGACTTTAATCATCACTACTGTTGCTTCAGGCGAGCTGGTGTCGCTTAATGGTTTTGGCCTGTTCCCTCAGGTTCAAATGGCGGTGGACGTGCGGTTTGCTCAAGACACTCTGAGAGGAGACAACGTGACGGAGATCCGTATGAAGTTCATCAAGAGGATCGAGGAAAACTTGCCAGCCGGAGACGAATGAGGCTGTTTGACCACCAGAGACTTGTGGGAACCACAGATCTACAGTTTAGTCAAATGAAACATTACAGAGGGAAAAAACAACTGATCTCGTTCGTTTCTGGCTCCTCAGGTGCTGAAATACAGTACATCCTCAGTACTCATCCTTTGTACCTTGTTTTTGCCTTTTTGGTTAAGGCAAACGAAGCCCCCTGAGACTCTTTTGTTTTTCCTAACTCATTATATTTTGAGCTCTACTCACACTTTTAGGAACCCAAATTCTCCAGTGCTTGGGAAGTCCGTATTGTACATGACTGTAACAGGTGACTGCTGTTATCTTAAATGGCTTTCCTAATATGTGCTGAAACATTTTAGCCTACGTCCAGACTCTTAATAACGTTTTAATGGCCTTTGAGATGGAAACCAGTACCAAGGCTAGAAATATCATTCACCAGAACTTAAATTTCTTTGTGTCTGTATCATAGTTTTGTGGAGGGAAACATAGGGGTCAGGTGGGGGGGTTCCTTTGGCCTGTAATTCAGCACAGATGTACACCGGACACCCTCTTAGTGTTATCTCGTCTTTTGGCCCCACATTGGAAAAATTGTGGAATTTGCATCTCATAGTTTGGCGTAACCTGTAAAAAGGCAGTCCTTTCTTTGTTTTTGTTTCTGTTGGATTTTTTTTTTATTAGTCTATTCTGTCATGAAAAAAACACACATGGCACATGTGAACGTATTTATTTACAAATCAAATGTAATAAAATTCTAACGGAATGAGGAATGATCTTGGTCTTGGGCCTCTCCATGCTCCCACACCTGTGTCTCCGTTTAGGCCTGTAGTGTGCAATATCTTCTTGAATATATATAGTGTTTAATCATTTTGATGCATTGTGTTGCTCTTTTTTTTCTTATCTGCTGGTCACACGCAAGTTTTATCATCCATCTTAGAGCAACATGTTGAGAATGGGGCCCATGTCTAAGTCAGAACAGAGCTGCAGTCTTGCATGTTCTGGTGGAAGACAGGCTTCGTGGAAAAGTGCAATGTTGTTGCGGTTGTAGAGCTGTGCAGAGAATGGGACCTGTGTGCCTGGTGCGGCTGCCGAGCCTGTGGCAGGTCCCGCCACACGTTTGTAATGAAGTGTTGTGGCACCACCCCTGTGCCTCTCCCGAGGTTATCAAGAAGAGGCCTTTACACTGCTGGGGACTGTTCTACCTGCGGTGCAGCTGAAGTCGAACAACAATAACAAGGGCCTAATTTGTCTCAGATGTTTACTCAAGCAACATGGAAGCAATCAAGGGGCTGCAAGTTCACCGGTGCGTGTGCCGGACAGGGGTGTTTTAACAGAGCGACTTCGGAGTGGGGGTGTAGACTGCTTTAGGGCATAGGGCAACAATCGTAGGCCATTTACTGAAAGGCACCCATTTCTCCAGCAGATTTCTTGGGCCTAACACCTGTTAATGGCCTTACGTCATTCAGGAGTCGCAGGCGGGAGTCTCATTTTCCAGCATTCCTCACCTCGTCAATCTCAAGTGGAAAGAAATCGGCTGTTAATGTACTGTGTTCCTAGGTTATGGAGCTAGGATTCCGACCTTGGAAACTTTAGTCATATGGTATTATTGCAGCCTACTAGTGACTTTGTCAAAGCAATTTTTTTTTAGAGCCTTGGAAGCTTTTTCAGCCGTAGCCACTAGAGGTAGCTGTGAGTACTGCAGTTCTGTTTCTTGTCTATCCATAACCCCTGTTCTGTTTTCCTTTTCACGTTTCATTATGCCAGGGGTACATTCTGGGCACATTTGAGTGCTGGAGGCAGGAACGTTATATACAGGGTAAATCTGTTTGCTGCTAATTCATTGGCATTCATTGGGGTGTTGGTGGGGGGCGCCGGGGAATGGAGGAATTATGCAGAATGAAATTGCACCCCCACCAACACACCCCTGAAAGAGTGACCCTTCCAGATTATGCTTTAGTAAGTGTATTCTTTAAAGGTGAATATGGGAACGATAATGTGGAGGAAATGGCTTTGTGCAGACGTTTGTGTAAATCATTAGAATGAGCCCCCTGTATACGGCAGATATGCAGCTGGGATTGTGTACTGCATAAAAACCGGAATCATACTTTCATATGGAATGATTCAGGAATTCCTTTCTCTTTTTCTTTTCAGTTTCTCTCCTTTTTTTCTGTTTTGGCCTTTCAGCCTTTTAATTCTGCTGCTTATTTTCCCCCTTTCCTCCCATCATCAACCATCACCATCACCTTTTAATCAACACTTAGCCTTATATATATATATGTATATATATATATATATATATATATATATATATATATATATATATATATATATATATATATATATATATATATACACTGTATTTGAGGGCCTATAGCAATATCAGCCTAAGGATAGAATCCATGTGATAACTCAACTCCTTATTGGGCCTTGGTTCTGTTTGCTTTGTAGCCCCTGTGTTCACTCATACACATACTCTCTACCAGCGATTATTATGATAAGCTAATATTGTGCATATTTCGGAGGGGGGCGGCGGTGGTGGGGAGAGGGGGGCATGTAGGAATTTGTAGGTTTACCCAGCTTGGTTTACTTTTTCCTCCACCAGGAGGACTTGGCTTCCCCAGCTGGCTTTTGTCTCTTCCCCTCCCGGCTCCGTTTCATGGTGGGTTCGCTGGGCTTAAACACACAAAAAGCTTATCAATATTTGGTCCACCCACCCACATGATATTTCTCTGCTTTTAAAAGAGGAGTTTTTATTAGCATTATTAAGACGGTTCTTGCGAGCAAGTAGCAAATGTTACAGACCTGAGATGATGCACACCAGTCTGGTTTAAGCTCCCAAAATGCTACCATGTGGCTTTTATAGAAAACAAATGGGGAATGGCACGCTGAAACAATAAAGTTCTGTGGATGGCCTAGTGCTGGCCTACGGTTACTGAATCCCCCTCATCCATCCTCCCTTCTCCCTTTCCCCACTCACTTTCTCCCTCTGGATCCACACTTTCAAGCCCTGCCAGGATGAAGGGATTGGCAGAGTACGAGACGGAGGGTGGGGAAAGGAGAGAAAAAGCAGAGGACGGCGGCGTGTGCATTTTAGAAACATACCTTGTGGGAATAGGAAAGATCGTTCCGTGAGTCTCTAGCCTGGTATTACGTCTAATGACGATCATGAGAATGTCAGACAGTTGAATAGATGACTCTGTGTCAAGGGCCTTGATGTCTGAGGTAACAGGTATCAGATGTCCAGGCAGTAATAGCAATATAAGTGATGGGTCCTTGACGGTTCTTAACCTATTCCCATTTTTGAGTTACATTATTATGGCTCCAAGTTCTAAGAAATGATAGATTTAAAGATCAATATCAGTTTCTATGCTGATATTAAGGAACTCATATGACAGTAAGGTATGTTTCCAGGGTCCTCAGGAGGCCCCCTAAGATCATCGAGGACAAAGCTCATCCTTAACACAACCTCTTCATGCTTCTCCCATCTGGCAGACAATATGGTAGTGTGAAAAGCCCACCAAATTATGGAACCCCGAGGCCATCAGAGCTCTAAACAACTCGCTTTCTCCAACCACCATCCCAAGTGTGCTCCTCTGCCACAAGCATCTGACCAGCAATGTAGTTCATGATTAGCCTTCTCCTATGAGATGACCACTATGACATTACAGGCTGCACATTTTGCACAATGCAGTAGTTATACAATGCATGACCTTTATAAGGACCATTATTATTATATACAGGGGTTGGACAATGAAACTGAAACACCTGGTTTTAGACCACAATCATTTATTAGTATGGTGTAGGGCCTCCTTTTGCGGCCAATACAGCGTCAGTTGGTCTTGGGAATGACATATACTGCGTCCTGCACAGTGGTCAGAGGGGTTGTAAGCCATTCTTCTTGCAGGATAGTGGCCAGGTCACTACGTGATGCTGGTGGAGGTTTGTCCTTCTTGGTGGTATGCTGACATTACCCTGGATACCGTGGCTCTTGATACATCACAAAGACTTGCTGTCTTGGTCACAGATGCGCCAGCAAGACGTGCACCAACAGTTTGTCCTCTTTTGAACTCTGGTATGTCACCCATAATGTTGTGTGCATTGCAGTATTTTGAGCAGAACTGTGCTCTTACCTGCTAACTGAACCTTCACACTCTGCTCTTACTGGTGCAATGTGCAATTAATGAAGATTGGCCACCAGGCTGGTCCAATTTAGCCATGAGACCTCCCACACTAAAATGACAGGTGTTTCAGTTTCATTGTCCAACCCCTGTATATACTGCACTATGTATATCAATATATGTATACTTATTAAGGATACTTGAGTCTAAAATTGGTTGATATTGCACAGCACTGTCATTTGCACTAATACTACATTATGTACCTACAGTATGTTCTGCTTCTATGACCCTCAGACTTGCCCGAGATACAAATGCACATATCGTCGCTGTTCAAAGTAAAACGGGTATCTCCAAAATGGCAACTTTACAGGAGAGGCCAAAACCCTCATTTAATTTGAATGAAAGTCAATGGAGCCAAACGTCTTTCAAAGTCATTTCGGGCCATTTCTGTTGGTCCATACCTCAAGAAATTTCTACAGAGTGTAAACATCATATCAAGTGATCAAATGAGGCATAAAAGTAAAAATCAACAAAAATGGAGATACATGTTTTTCATTGGACAGCGACGATATATTACTGGATGATTTAATGGGTATTCAAATGATGTCCATCACATGGCTCTTTCCTTTACAGTCACCAGATCTCACCGCAGTTGAACACTCATGGCAGATTTTGGGGTGGTGTTCATAGACACTGCTCTCCAGCATTATGAGGGAATGTGTTTTGGAAGAATGGTCTTCCTTCCCGGCCTGTCCGGGGTGTTTCCTGGCTTTCACTCACTGAATTGATGAGTGAGTGAGAGATTGTTCCTTCCCATAAAGTACAGCTCCTAAGACTTCCATATTAAGACGCACTAAAGCTTTTCTGGCAGCTTCTGGTGGCCCAGGAGTCTTAGTCTGTTTATTCAGCTTATTCCGAGAAGCACAAGAGCAACAAATCACAGAAGAGGGATATGGAAGGGTCCTTGTTTATGAGGGCTCTAGGCCGGGGTCAGAAGTTACACATGTGACGGTTAGCCCTGGGCCGTAGGGCTTTTGATTTTGGTCTCCATCGAGAGGGGAAACAGACAGAGTGGCTCGGATGTGAGGGGTCAGCCACGGCGTTCCACACCCTCTTCCTCGTTCTAGACAAATGCAAGCCGAAAGGGGCGGGTATGGCACAAATGCACTGCAGTCTTCCCCCAGAGTGCAATGATGCGAAACTAAGCCAGACAGAAACAGAGGAAGGAGGATGTGCTGACCTATTCTATTATGGCTTTACAGCATTGGACCAGCAGCACCTGTACAGTTCTGACAGATGTATTCAATTACTCTGTGTTTTTAAGATTTAGCCAAGTTGTAACAGCATGATCTCTGTACTGCAGCATCTTGCTTGCTCACAGAAACTGGCTGCCTTTGTTCCACAACAGTGCCAAAAGGGTTCCATCCCGAGAGTGCCATAGTAAGCCTGCTTTGGTTCCCTAAGCTAACCTTACCATGATTGTTCATCAGAGAACTCTTGTGACAGTGATGCTTCATCTAACGTTCTTTCAGTGATGTACTGTTTATCAGCTCCACTTACCATACAGGAGCACTTTGTAGTTCTACAATTACAGACTGGACCAATGGTGGACCATGTTTGTCAACACTGCAGTGACACTGTGTTAGTGTATGTTGTGCTGGTGTGAGTGGATCAGACACAGCATTGCTGCTACTGGAGTGTTTAAACACTGTGTCCACTCACTGCCCACTCTATTAGATACTCCTACCTTGCTGGTCCACCTTGTAGATGTACAGTCAGAGACGATAGCGCATATGCTGCTGCATAGTGCAGTGTTGGTCATCCTCTGGCCCTTCACCAGTGGTCACAGGACACTGCCCACAGAATGCTGTTGGCTGGATAGTTTAGTCCAGCAGAGACACTGAAGTGTCCAGCAGCACTGCTGTGTTTGAACCACTCACACCAGTACGTCAGAATCACTGCAGTGCTAAGAATGATCCATCCACCACCCACACAATACCTGCTCTGTGGTGGTCCTGGTCATCAAAGAACAGTGTTAAAGGGGATGGACTACTGCTGTAATTCTACACTACTGTTGAGTTTGCTACTTAATGCCACAGATATAAAAGCCGTTCCAACTCCGGAATGTTTGGTCTGATTGGGAAAGATTGTGATCTGACTTGCGGTGTTCAGAAAAACATCGTTAAATTCCGAATTTTTGCTCATTAGGAATGAATGGAGTGGAAAAGTACATGCCCATCTACTGTACTTCTGTTCAACCGACAGACCCCGTTTCACATAAACTACATCTGGGCAGACCACCAAGCACAAATTCAATGTTGGTCTGACCTGCACTTGTCTGTTTCCTCCATCCCTTCTTCCTGCCATAGAGCCCCATTCATTTTCACCCCCACTCAAACCCTGTTGTTTCCTTAAACCTAGAATCAACAAACTGCATGTGTCCACTGAGAGCATATCCCCAAACTCTAGTCCACAGCAATACTGACCCTCACTCCTCTATGTGTTGTTTATTCATCCCTCGTTCCTCTGATAGACTCCCATTGCTTTTTAGCACAAATTAGCAGCTAGCCAGCAACAAACGTAAGCAGTGCAGTTTGCACAAGCTGCACTTTTCTAGTGGTGCTCATAAATGTCTGCTGGTATTGTATTACATGTTTTGGCTTTCGAGACACTTTGTACTTAAAGCTCAATCATTTTTTGGGTCATGCTTATGAATGTGCAGATGTAAGCATATATTTCTATCAAACTCCTGGACATTGTAGGATATTTTAACTCCTATTGAAAAGTCAGTATGCAGGAGTCCCGAGTTGCTCTGGACTCAAATCAAAGCAGGCTCACACTGTCAAGTTTGCATGCATAACTAAGGCAGACTGTTCCCCATATGCACAAAGGCCTATAGTGCTCCTACAATCAATACAGCCTGTTCTTTATTGTGCCACAGTATAACAGTATAACTCAGTGGATGGTTAATGTGTTCATATTTGTTGTTCCTGGTGTCCTAGGTGGGTCTACACGAGGATTAAAGCGGTGTTCTATCAACGGCAAATGGACAGATTCATTGCATGACTCTGCTGTTCCTTGAGCCTTGAGCGTTGCCAGTAAAATCATAAATGCTCCAAACGCAATTACTTGCATATTAAACGTTAAGCTCGAGACATTTTCTCTTAAAGAGCGAACTGTCTCTGTGACATGTTTTCTCAGAGTCTATGTAATCATTACTATGACCACACTTGGAAAACCAAACATGCTATGACACAGTACTCCATCACCTTAAAGTGGCTGGCCAGTGATGTCATTACAAGTCTGCTTATTTTGACCACTCCTGCGCGTCAAAGCTCTGCGTTATATACGGGGCGGGTAGCTATATTTTAGCTTTAGGTTCCCGTCTAATAAACCAGGTCTAGACACACCCGTTACCCCTTCAGTAATGTCCTTCAGCTTCCATTTTTTCATAGGAGCATAAACACATTCCATCTCAGGGCTTGGATGAGGTGGAGCTCTTCGGGATACATCTCACTGTGGATCACAATTAAGTCGGGCTAGATCTTATTTACGCCAAAGGAAAGAAATATCTTTTCCCATTTCCCCCCATCTCTCTCGTAGTTTATTTGTGATTCTGTGTGCGCTGGCCTGTTCTGCAAAAAGAATGTTCTGGAAAAGAGGATGGAGCTGTGGAGACCAGAGTGGTTTCTGTCATGAGGAGCTGGAATGCTGAAACAGGCCCAGATGAATAAGTCGCCATGGAAACTGAGTAACATTGCTGGAGTAACTTGTGTACACATTGTTCCATGTAAGCCTTACCCACTGAAAGGAAGCATGCTTCCGAACGAGGTATCCCGGGCATATAGGCACGGTCCCCCCGAGTTCCAGTTAATGATTTCCTGTAATGAACTGGATGGATTCCTGAGAGATGGATTAGGTTGTTTTCTCTTAAAGGAGCAATATGTAAGATTTTCAGCTTTAAACATTCCAAAAAAACTAAAACTATCATGTACTATGTATCTTACGTGGCAGCCTGGGCTCAAGCCGCACCTCTGGTGAGGTGTGTCTATTGGGGCAGTCGTGGGCTGAAGGTTAGAGAACCAGCATTGTCACCGGAAGGTCCCTAGTCTGCTTCCCTCAACCGACAGTAATGACTGAAGTGCCCTTGGCACCTAACCTCCAACTGCTCCCTGGGCGCCGTGGATAGAGCTGCCCACCACTCTGGGCATGTGTGCTCTAAGCCCCCTAGCATGTGTTCACTTGGGTGTATGTGTTCACTTCACAGATGGGTTAAAAGCACTACCCAAGTTCCTCTGTGTGCAAACACAACTTGCAAATGGTTCTAAATGGTACAGTCTTGTACGGACTGGGCAGTTTGTTCAGTGATGACACTTTAAGGTTAATGTCGACTAGATGCTCATCACATGATTGTAACAGTATCAAAGTGGGTAACTAGGAGAAGACAGCAGGTTAGGAGCCTAGAGATTTCACTCTAATGACCAGTGGAGCTGGTGACTTCGTTCTAACATTTCTCAGCTGATCTACAGCGCCTTAAAGATCAGCTACGGAACGTCGTTACTCCCAGTTTTCTGAGGACTCCAGTAAAATAAGTCAAGTGTTGTTGGAGCGTGGACATAATGCCCTATAGTCTTGTATAATTGTCCGGCTTTCCGGGCGTCTGCTGCAGGTGAGCGTCTCAGCAAGGCCACCTTGGGTGCACCCGGCCAGGACATGAGGTTCCGGGGTGCATGTCTGCAGTTTTCCGAAGGCTAGCAATGCATTCCAGGGCCTGTTGGGAAAGACACAGCAGACTGTACTAGATATGTGAAGTTTTGCTTTGTCAGTTTCAAAGTCGTATTCCTAAGGTCAATCGTTGCAAAGCAGTTCCTCCTCTATGTTTTTGTTCATGACGACATCATTAATTAGTCGACATGTTCAAATATCTGAAGTCATGCTGCCATTAGTCTATACAAATTACATTGGGCTGTGCGAAGGGACACACTGCTCCTGTTCACATGCTCCATTACTTGTACAGTTGTATCCACATGTTCTGGCTATTAAACCTACAGTGTGTTAAGCCCCGCCCATTCACATAGAAGTTATAAGAAGTGCTATAAGCAGTCCAGCAGCATGGACAGTTTTTTGGAAGAGGCACTTATTTAAGGCAACCAACTAGACATGCTTTACATACATCAGTCCCAACACGGCACAATAACAAGAACAGCATGTTTAGTAATAAGGAATAAAGAGAGCTGGAATATGGTTATGTAAAAATCATTTAAGACTGTGTTTTTGTGCCTATATCCCATACCAATGTTATAAGTGGACCCTAGGGGAAAAGATGTATAAGGATAGTGTAGAGTATGGGGCCTTTTAAATGCCTCTCGGTGACCCAACCAGTTCTGGGTTAAGTAAACGGTGATTATCGGAGTTTGCGATATAAAGAAGGTCCCTCTGATTGAAGTTTGCTGTGCACAATATGAATCCAGTAGAAGACCTGAAGCCCAAAGACCACTGAGAATTATTAATATTTACTGGAACCATATGAGCGTGCTCTTGCAGTGTAGTTGCGCAGAGACATATTTGTCTAAGCGATGACAGCTAGAAGACGAGACACGCTGACCCTCAGCAACAGAGCGCCGGCGATGGTCCAACAATACGACATGCTGCCCGCATCAGCAGCACATGCTCAGCGGAGCCCCTCTGCAAGCTCTCCACAGTGGGTGTTATGTCTGGGTCATATTTGGATCTCACAACCCTTGAGCCTAACCTAGCTCTAATTGAAAAAAGGTACCTGCTCTATTAGGTCTCGCAGGGTTTCTTTCAGCACCTTTATGAGACGAAGTGAAGGAGGCACATGTATATGGCATGCTCCTTCTCTCACACACGGGTGTGCACATGCATGCATACTCGCATAGGCATGAACACATCGTTTACACAGCCACCGCAGAGCTCCCCAAATGCAAATACCAGAACAATGCTACAATGTTCACATTATATTACTGCTGGAAGGTACAGGGTTCAGCCATATTTATACAAGGCTCCTGCAGATGGTGGGCTGTAAATACCTGTAGGGTGTGTGCAACAGGATTCACATATTGAGAAGAGGTGCTACAGTGCAGGAAATGTTTTGTCCGTTGTGTGGAATTGCTGCGGTTATCAAAAAATCGTCACCCAATAGTGTGTAATGCCTCCACAATTATTAATAACTGCTGCAATTCAGTTTGGCATGTACTGTACAAGTTTCTGGATGTAGCCCACGTCAATGTTCAGACACTCCTTCATCAAATTGTGCAGTTATGCCAGATATGCACTGACACCTACCGTTCCCGCTGCCTGAGGAAAATCCAGAAGATCCGGCTGGACTGTAGCCACCCAGCACACGACCTGTTCACCTTACTGCCATCAGGCAGGAGGTACCGCAGCATCCAGGCCAGAACAAACCGAGTTATGAACAGTATCTACCCACAAGCCATCAGGTTCCTGAACAAGCTGTGAACCTTTCACCAATACCACTGACATCACCAATACAACCAACACCACCGACACCACCAACACCACCAATACCACCAACACCACCAATACCACCAACACTACCAATACCACCAACACCACCAATACAACCAACACCACCAATACAACCAACACCACCAACACCACCAATACAACCAACACCACCGACACCACCAATACCACCAACACAACCGACACCACCAATACAACCAACACCACCAATACAACCGACACCACCAATACCACCAACACAACCAACACCACCAATACAACCAATACAACCAACACCACCAATACAACCAACACCACCAACACAACCAACAAAACCAACACCACCAATACAACCAACACAACCAACACCACCAATACCACCAACACCACCAACACAACCAACAAAACCAACACCACCAATACCACCAACACAACCAACACTACCAACACCACCAATACCACCAACACAACCATCACCACCAATACCACCAACACAACCAACACAACCAACACCACCAACGCCACCAATACAACCATCACCACCAACACCACCAATACCACCAACACAACCAACACTACCAACACCACCAATACAACCAACACCACCATCACCACCAATACCACCAACACAACCAACACAACCAACACCACCAATACCACCAATACAACCAACACCACTGCACTCGATCACATTATTATTAATACTCTTATATATCACTGCTATGGACAACATCACGAAGTCACTTTATACAACAGGAATAGACATAAACATACATATTTATATTTATATTAGCTCCACTCTCTCTCAGACTATACCTGTTTCATAAATGTACATATCAGAATTTCCAGATCCCTCCTGTCTTTGTATATTCTGTATTTTGTGTATCTTGTATTTATTTAATAGAACTTTTATATATCTTCATTTTAATATGTTTAGTATGTATATAGTTTTGTCCTCCTGTAGAGCATCAACTTCAGCCTCACCACAAGCATCTCAATGCATAAATGTCCTGACATGTTGTGCATATGACAAATAAACCTGAAACTTGAAACATGAACTTGATTTGGTGGATGCCTTCCCTGAAACAATTCATAAGAGAATTCCCTGTAGACTGGGATTTTAGCCACTGCTGGTAGACTCGTATGACTGTACACTTCCATACACCTGCAGATTCAGCTACTTCCTCCCCACTATGGTCTTTGGCCACGCCCAAATGCAGTCCCTTCTTTTAGCCAGTCCTTAACATCTGCTTTGGACCCATTTGCCACACACACAACAAGACCCCTGAGCATTTATAGTTCCATCGTCCTTGTGCATCGCCATCTGCAGGAGCCTGAAGGTACTTTTAAACACACAAGTATATATACAGTATATACACAATGTAGATACACTGTGTATATGTATATAGGGACAGTTTGGGAATATTTTGGAAATTATACATGCTTTGCTTATTTCCAGCATCCGTGATGGTATAGGGTGGGGATGGGGGTCGGGGCATGGGGTATTAGTGCACTTGGTGAGGGTGTTTTGCACATTTGTGAAGATGTGCAACACATGCTGCCATCCTGATGATGTCTTTTTCATGGAAGGTCTTGCTTATTTCACCAGGACAATGCCAAACAACATTCCATGTGAATTACACCAGCATGGCTCTGTAGTAAAAGAGTCCAGATGCTAAACTGACCTGCATGCTATGCAGACTGGTCACCCACTGAAAACCTTTGGCACATTATGAAAGAAAAAGTACAACAAAGGAGACGCCAAAATGTTGAGCAGCTGAAATCCTGTATCAAGCATGAATGGGAAACATTTCACTTTCAACACTACAGCAATCCTTTCCCAACGCTGATTGAGTGTTGTTCAAAAAAGAGGTGATGAACACAGTGGTAAACATGCCCCTGGCCAAAAGGCTTTATTAATGGAAACTTACACTACACTGACATGAACATCACTGAAAATCTTTCTAGATCGTAAGCATGCCATGCACGCAAGAATTACAACTGTTCTGCATGATGATAATTCTTAAACAGCACTAAAAAGATTCCTGGTTGACTACAAGAAGCATTTGCAGGCTGTGATATCTGCTGAAGGCAGGGTGTCCAGAATTTTGCACCTGCAACAACTGCTTGCTTATTTACATCCATTATCATAAAAATGTGTTGCGCAAATAGTTGCACCCAGAAGAAATCAATGAACAGGAATGAAACTTGGTGGGTAGGTTTGACATTATTACATTTAGCTGACGCTCTTATCCGAGCGACTTACAGGGTTAATCATATTACAGGTGGGCCCGTGTAGTGTTAGGAGTCTTGCCCAAGGACTCTTATTGGTGTAGCACAGCGTAGTCACCCAGACTGGGATTCGAACCCCAGTCTCCCACATGTGGTGGTGGCTCTCTGGCGGGCAGTGGTGTTATCTGCTGAGCTACACCAGCCACTGTTATGAGACAATAATCAATTTCCACACTCTGCCTTGCATGCGAAGTAAGCAAGGACGGGCCTTATCGCTGTACCTGCCTGACCCAACAGCCACGATTGTGGACATTCAGGGAGTTGTGATGTCCTCCATGAGTCATCCTGGTAGCGGCAGCACCAATGGCAGATGGCTGCACAACGCAGGCCTGCATGCACACAGATGACAACCCTCAACACCACGTCAACGCCGCCAAATGGTGTCGTGTCAGACTGGCAGCGGGTCATCTTCAGCGATGAGTGAAGCTTTTGTCTTGGTGGAGGCGATCAGCGAATCCCTGTGTGGAGGCACCGTGGTCAGCGCCAAGGTGGACAGTTTGTTGTCACTCGTCACACATCCAGAAGGCCTGGTGTCACTCCACCTCCACCCATACCACAAAATGGATCGGATGGATTATCACCGGACACTATTAGGAACCTCTACAGCTCCATGCCGAGATGTCTGTCCTGTTGCATTAACAAACATCGCCACACAACACCATACTGAAGGACACTACTGCTGTATGTGTAGTTCAATAAATATAGCCGATGCTTCTATTCCATTTTTTGGTAACTGTGCATTAACATTTACAGATTTAGCTGTTTAATAATTTGCTATATTTACTTTATCATTTAAAAATGAACAAAATATGTACACATATGCACACATATGGATTTCTAGGCATACTCCAGGGAGTCTCCAGCACATGGAACAGGGTCATGTGTGGCATAGCATGCTGGGAAACCTCAATACCTTTTACAGTGGTGAAGTGGCAGGCCTGCAGGCCACCATGTCTCCGCACGACTGGTGCAAATGGAGTGATGAAAGCTTGTGTTGTTGCCTTAACATTTTATACATGGCATTATTATTTCAGAGCTGTTTTCTTCAGCTTCATTAGTTTCCCCACACCTTAGGCAGAAACAGGTATGTGTTCAGCCACACATGTGTTCACAGAAAGAGTGCTAGAAGTTCTGCTCTCGTTTTTTCCACAGTCACAGCTTCCTAAAGCCCTAATAATGCTTCTCAGTTTCTAACTCTAGCTAGAGTTTCTCAGATGTTATATAAGGAACATGAATAAATGATGATAGGGTCAGAAAGTTATCAAGTGCTTTTGATTTAAGTATGTCAGTTTAAGCAAAAGCAGTGTAGAGCATGCGTCATTAATAAGCTGTAGCCTGGTCATCATTTATTTGCATCTACATACATGACCAACAGGATCATAAGCATCAGGGCATCAGGTACAATCCCCTAGTGGCGTAAACTAAAGAACCTGGATGGAAAGTATTGCATTAAGGGAACATCAACAAGCAATAGCACTTAAGTAGGGCTGTACCCGATTTAGAATTTTGTCAGTCGAATCGGATTCGCCCGTCCTGGCCGACGATTCATCGATTCGTCCACGTTTTTTTTCTCCAGGTACATTATCTAGTAATCAGTAAATCAGTCTGCATACGGTTCAGATCTGACGTCCTCCTCATTTACAAAGTCAGCAGAGTCACAGGAACATATTTCTGAACTAAAAGAGACGTGACAGTTTGATCTGAACTGGAGCCTTTAGTTACAGAACACAGCGTCGGGCAGCAGCTCGTATTTATGCTAAACATTAGCGCTTATAGCTTATAGTCTTTTAATTTCACTTCTAACAGCTTCTTCAGTAGGAGGACCCTTTGTCTTTCATCTCTCATAAATAATGAACTGATAAATAAAACCAGATTAGACCATATTTAAATTATTTCTAGATCAAAAGAAGAATGGTAGATCTGAAACCGTTTAATCATTATATTACCCACGCTGAAATAATTATCTCTCGTTTATCGGCAGGCGTGTTAAGTGACTGTACTTATCTTTAAATAAAGATAATCTTAGCTGGAGATGAATAAATATAAATATCTGTAATTTAGTTTCTAAAATAACGGAATTATAATAAAACAAACGTCTTCGGTCCGTTTTTCCTTCACCAGAAACAGCCGTTATGTCTAAAACGAAAGTCAGCTCCCTCGTTTGGAGCAGTGTTGGATGTCTGACTGAATAACGAGCAGAATTAGGTTTAAAATGCTCAGATTCTTTTCTTCAAAAGCTCCTCCAGACTTTCTCTAAGACATCGCTCCCCCTGTGTTTCTCAGCTTCACGGCTTCAGCTGCCTTCAGCGGTGAACTGCTAGTGCATGTCGTCACGTGGATTGAATTTTTTAGCAAGCATGCGTTACAGCCCAGCTAGACCTTTAATATGTATTTATTATTCCCCTTTAATAATTATTACAATGTCTTTTTATATTCGTGAAGTTCTTGTGCATTTTAGTAAGCTTTAGTCTGTTTAACGGAAGGAAAAAAAAGGTCACTGTTCTCAGTCGACTTGAAGGGTCTCAGTCGGCTTAAAGGGTCGCCGACTGATGATTCGACTCGTCAACTTTTAGAGGGCAGCCCTACACTTAAGAGTACTGTTGTAACACATACATGGTTAACAATAACTCATGTCCAGAAAGGTTTTAAGAAGTTTCCGTGTTGGAACATGTCGAAGCTATAGGCTAATTAAGGCAAAAACTTTTCACCAAAAATGGAGGACAATGTGAAATATGGACCATCAATATGTACAGTCAATTAATGTTTGAAAAATACCCAGCAAACACAAAGTACAGCCAAAGCTGACAGCATTTATTGATAGCTAGCAGCATTTATGAGGGGATATTATTATACATATATGCTGTATATTCTTTCATTCATTTTATAAGCTGCTTACCTACTTCTGGGTCACAGTGGTGTTGGGTCAGGCAGGAAGTATATACAAAAGACAGGAAACACCCATTTCACTCACACACTCACAACAAGGAGGCAATTTAGCATCTCCAGTTCACCTGACTGTCTTTGGACCCGGGACACCCCAGCTGGGAATTAGTCCTTCTTGCTGTAAGGAGACTATGCTTATAATAATAATAATAATAATAATAATAATAATAATAATAACAATTATTATTATTATTATTATTATTATTATTATTATTATTGCTGTCTATCAAACTGGGGACTTTATATCATTGGAATATCCAACTATGAAATAAAAAGGGGGACGGCTAAAGTTTCAGTGGTAACTGCCAGACTGTAATATACTATGGTGAAGGCCAGCTGATAAAAAGTCCCAAAAGTCACTAAGACTAGCAGTTTAGGCAGGAATGAGGCAGGGATACATTTACCACAAAAGATTCAATGGTTGTATGAGCCCATATAACCACTTTCAAATTGATATCACATATTTTGGCAGTAAAAAAGACCTGTGGCTATAGCCCAATAGCCAGACCTTAAACACACCCCTGGGCCAGCTCCAGTTCTGGAGAGACAGCTGCTATCAGCATACACCATATATCATACATGGAAGACTTAATATGATGCACCATTTACAGATGGCATTGTAGCTAGATTCAAATACAGTTGAAACCAAAAGTTTACATACACTATATAAAAAGACACATATGCATTTTTTTCTCACTGTCTGACATGAAATCAAAATAAACTTTTCCCTTTTTAGGTCAGTTAGGATTACCACAATTATTTCTATTTGCTAAATGTTAGAATAATGAGAGAGGAATTTTTTACTTTCTTCAAGCTCAAAAGTTTAAATACACTAAGATTACTATGCCTTTAAACAGTTTGGGACAGCCCATATGATGATGTCATGTCTTTGTAAGCTACTTATAGGTTTATTGGCAACATCTGAGTTAATTAAAGACACACCTGTGGATGTATTTTAAGGCACACCTGAAACACGCTGCTTCTTTGAGTAACATCATGGGAAAGTCGAAAGAAATCAGCCAAGATATCAGGAAGAGAATTGTGGACTTGCACAAGTCTGGTTCATCCTTGGGTGCAATTTCCAGATGCCTGAAGGTGCCTCGTTCATCTGTACAAACAATTATACACAAGTACAAAAAAGGTGGTAATGTCCAGCCATCATACCGCTCAGGAAGGAAAAAGGTTCTGTGTCCCAGAGATGAACTTGCTTTGGTTCGAAGTGTGCATATCAACCCAAGAGCAAAAGCAAAAGACCTTGTGAACATGATGGCTGAAGCTGGTAAGAGTGTATCATTATCCACAGTGAAACGAGTTCTGTATCGACATGGGCTGAAAGGCCACTCTGCCAGGAAGAAGCCATACTCCAAACGAAAACATAAAAAAAAGCCAGATTAATGTTTGCAAATGCACACAGGGAAAAAGACCTTAATTTTTGGAGACATGTCCTGTGGTCTGACGAAACCAAAATTGAACTGTTTGGCCATAATGACCATCGTTACGTTTGGAGGAAAAAGGGGGAAGCTTGCAAACCTAAGAACACCATCCCAACTGTGAAACACAGGGGGTGGCAGCATCATGTTGTGGGGTTGTTTTGCTGCAGGAGGGACTGGTGCACTTCACAAAATAGATGGCATCATGAGGAAAGAACATTATGTGGAAATACTGAAGCAACATCTCAAGACATCAGCCAGGAAGTTAAAGCTTGGGCGCAAATGGATCTTCCAAATGGACAATGACCCAAAGCATACTGCCAAACTGGTTACAAAGTGGCTTAAGGATAACAAAGTTAATGTTTTGGAGTGGCCATCACAAAGCCCTGATCTCAATCCTATTGAAAATTTATGGGCAAAGCTGAAACGGCATGTGCGAGCAAGGCGGCCTACAAACATGGCTCAGTTACACCAGTTCTGTCAGGAGGAATGGGCCAAAATTCCTGCCAACTATTGTGAAAAGCTTGTGGAAGGATATATCCAAAACGTTTTGACCCCAAGTCATACAGTTTAAGGGCAATAGTACCAAATACTAATGAAATGTATTTAAACTTTTGAGCTTGAAGAAAGTAATAAAAATTGCCTTAAAAAAATTCCTCTCTCATTATTCTAACATTTAGCAAATAGAAATAATTGTGGTAATCCTAACTGACCTAAAAAGGGAAAAGTTTATTCTGATTTCATGTCAGACAGTGAGAAAAAAAAATGCATATGTGTCTTTTTATATAGTGTATGTAAACTTTTGGTTTCAACTGTATATATTTGTATATACCTGGATGTAGTTAGAATGCCATATACAAATCTATGATGTATAATATATACTGATAGGCTATCAGTAATTCTATCAGATGGCCCAGGGCTGTGTTTAAGGTCTGGCTATTTCCTATATATGCCAGTTATGCAAAATCAGCCTACCAGCCTACTACAATTTATGTCCCATGGTCCCACACCTCCTGTAAGTTCCTGGGTTGACACTTGACACTTGCTAGCTTCTGGTTGAGAAGTAGCCTAGACTGAGCCAGCTAGCCTGTCAGTTTTCCGTTGTTTATGACTTCTTATTAAAACTCTGTCTGCCAGCAGGAACTCCAGGACAACTTAGACTCCATGGGCTACACAGCCATGAGAGGTAATTGTGGTGGAATAGATCAGTATTCTGACACTGTAGCCTTGTACAGGTCCTCCTGGCATTAAAGATCATAGATCGCAGTACAGTGATGACAGATTTGGGTTCGTAAAGTAGCCGAGAGGGCTCGTACATGCTAGGACCCAAGCGTACAGGTCTAGCAATATCGAGGAATACCATTCTACAGAGCTATGGTTCAGGAAGGCAGTTCAAGCTACAAAGACCAAGTACTTTTCCAAAAACAACCTCAGGGCTGCCTCCAGAGTCTCACTAGCTTCAGATGGAAAAGTCCCCTGGCCCCCTCATCCCCCACTCTGGTCAACCAGCTAAATCAGTTTTACTGCTGTTTTGATCAATGTTCCTCTCCCACCCATTCCTATGACTCTAGTTCAGGCGGTTTCAGTGGGCTCCCCTCCTCTCCATTGCTGCTATTGTCTGCATTGATTTCCATCCCAGCCTCAAACCTCCCTCATTCCCCGTTCTTGTTGTCAAAACCGAGGAGTTCACGAGCTCTTCATAAAACAGAACATCAGGAAAGCAGCTGGAGTCAATGTGTTTCTCCTGGCATTTTGAGGCACCGTGCGGCCCCGCTAGCTTCCTTATCCACAGACCCTGTCGGCCGCTCTGTACAACTAATGTAGCTACATCCTTAAAGCCTGTATGTTGTAATCCATGCATGGTCCTCATTCTCAAACTCAGCAATATTAGCAGCATCAGTGACTTCAGGCCAATAGACCTGGCGATTAAGGAAGCCTACAGATATGGCCAACCCTAAGCATGCCCCATTGATGGAAAAGGGTGATTTGCAATGTAGGCAAACTACAAAGAACCCATGAGGGTGTTCATGGCATGTTTGAGGTCATTTCCACCAAAATACATAAGCTTAGAATCCAAAAGGACCAAGGAAAAGTAGATTCTTCAACACGAACCATGACAACATCCACTGGTGAGTCTGGTTTTGAGGAAAGCGAGGGCAACAATGGTGACACCCTGTGGTCTTCTGAAGAATCTCTTCTACATCTCATTACCTGTAGTTGATCCGTGTTTGCTTTTGGATATAAAGACAGACCTGGATTAGCAGTGCTAATGCTAATTAGATCATCTATACTCTCCGCCATCTTGTTTGCACTATTGTCTACCGCTGTATATTGCCCTTCGTTGACGTTGATGGTATATGCTTTGATGTTCCTTGGTTTTAATTAACACTGGTCCAAACACAGGCTGGTTCCATGAATAGCCAAGGTTCTAAGAAGCCTGAATGGAGCCAGTTCAAGATCCAGGGTTCTTTTGGTCAAAACAGGCTATCAGTGGACAAAATGTGCTTCCACCATGTCCTTTTATCACTATCATTAATGTAAAGCTGTTCTACAAGTTCTGCCAACTTGTCATACCCCTGAGCCCCAAACCTGTCATGGGGTCACTAATGTCTTCCAAAATAAGTGACGGTACCTATGACTGGGCTCCCATTTGTCTCAACCCTTCGTCCAGTAGTAAGGGCCTCCTGTTCACGTTACACATTGTCTGCTGTTAAAAAAAAATACACTCCACACAGATCACACACAATGCTCATTATCTACAACAAAGCTGGTGTGCACTGCAGTGATGGTGGACTTCCATGAACACCTCCTTGCCTCCTAGCCTGGAAATACAGGGAAATCTGTTAGAGCAGCATTATGTAATATTAGAATAAGTAGTAGAATCACTGAATATGGAGAAAAAAGAAAACACTATAATATGATGAGTGTGTGCTGCTGCCAGTCACCCTGTAGAGCCTGAGATAATCATTTAAAAGTCAGGGGTCCCCAAACACGTTTGGCAGGAGCTTTTCGGACCACGTCATACGTCTTTACATATTAACGTCACATGCACAGGCTCAGAAAGCAGGTCTGGCTCAATGTCAAGGCCTCACATATGTTCATACGTGTTCCTATATGCTATGTGCTAACATGTAACGTTTTACATACTCTCAGTCCGTGTACTGTATTCGTCCTGTGTCCTGTATCATATTTATTACATGTACTCTGTATTTATTGGACTGTGTGTATTGTATTGTGTTGTGTTGATTTACTAGGCCCTTGTGTTTTGGTTTTGTTCCATGGTCCTAAACAACCTTTGTTTTGTTTCATACTTGTGTATGTTTGAAATGACAATAAAGCCTTTTGAACTTGAACTTGAACTGTAAAATCAATATTACACTGATGAAGTTATATTCACAGCAGTGGATAATTTACTCGCATCCTCAGAAGGCACATCCTTCACAGGGCTTTGAGTTAGTTCTCTCTGAATACTCTGTCAACCCGCTTGCTAAAGTCAGCCTGTGGGGGTCCAAATCACAACCCATATAACAAAATGTTTTTCTGCACATTGCATGCATTTATATATTTCTGCCAGAGGAGTCTCCAAATCCCCGAATCTGACGTAGTGTTGCACACTCGACAGAGCGACACTATTTAATTACATTATTTTTCACTGTACTACAGCAATAAAGCAATAATAAACTGCAGGATGGCAACTTAAATATTATTTAGGGCTATACTTTTTAAACACATCACAGTCCTTCTTTGAAATAGTAGTAGTTTTGGAGTTACCAGCTTTGGAATCACTTGTGATATTAATCATTGCTATTCAGTAAATAAGCTGTATGCTGTACATTGTACATACATGATATTATGAGTTCATAGTAGGCTGTGGAGCCTTTTCAGTTATAATGGAAGCAATGTCAGCATCACGAATCAGGAGCTAATATTAGTTAAGCTAACAAAATTTGACACAACCACACTGATACACAACAACATGGCATCGCAGCTTTAGCTTGCTTTTCTGCCTTATATAAGCGCTGTATAAGCCTTGTTTTTGCATAGGCACTTTATAATAATTGGCATTATTCAAGCCAATATTTTTAAGCCAGTGCATGATTTCCTTGCCTATATTTCTCAATTTCTACTACTTACTAGAAATAGTTTGAATCTATATAATAATAGCATCATATCAGAATACATACCATTTCCGGCATTTAGCTGACGCTCTTATCCAGAACGACTTACAAGGTTAACCATATTACAGGTGGGCCAATGTAGTGTTAGGAGTCTTGCCCAAGGACTCTTATTGGTGTAGCACAGTATAGTCACCCAGACCGGGACTCGAACCCCAGTGGTGTTATCCACTGAGCTACACAACCACCACTACATGTACATGCAACAAAATCGGTTTTTATATTACTGAGGACAGTAATTACAAAGCTCTGAATGGTGATTCTGTTGTGGATGTCTTATAGACCACTTTCAGTCATTTTCCTTTTTAATAATACAGAGATTATTACGGTGCAGATTACACATACAAGCAATATCAATGCTATGTTATGATAGCACCTTTATTAAAGAATTAAAAACGTACTTTCCACTATATGTCAGTTGTGATCCAGAATCCACCTAAAGCATTTTGGAATTAAAATGTATCATTTAAAAAGTGGATAAATGCATTTATATTTTTATATATGAACATTGTAAGTGTTTTATGATGTTGTTTTATGATGTTGCCATGCTCAGAATACTATGAGGCAGAGGAGATGATGAATGATGCAATGACGGTCTGTTACATTAACATTTAAAGCCTCCAGCTTACTTTCGTGTAAAGTATAGTACAGCATGTCAACAGTAAAATACATCTGTGATGTTCTTTTTTAGTGACTTCATTTGTTGGGTGGTCTGCATTCAGGAGTGCTGTTTCTAAACCACTGACTACTAGATCTATCCCGGATGTAGGACATTGCATGTAATGTCTTGTCATGTTGGTGCTTTGTGAATATGACCTGTATTATTATCTATTCTAAAGCTGATACTGGAAAATGTTCAGCAGGAGATGTGCACAAACACCCAGATTGCCCAAGCCAATTGAAAAGTGTTGATGCAGTGTGGCTTGAGTGGATGCTGAGCCTAAAGACAGTGGTCAGATATTAGATGGGCAGTAAAAGGCAGTATAATGGAATAACTACATATAGTTGTTTGTGCGTCTTGTATTGTGGGCTATTGTGAAAGCTCACTAGTCCACCTTTAGTTAACGCAGACCCTCTGACTCCACTGGTGCATATTACTGCTCTGGTCCATAGACAAAATGAAAGATGGATGAAGCATTAGAGTTATGCACTTACATTATTTCATAACCTGGAATCATTTGCCAGGATGTGACGTGCTGACATTTCCTGGACATAAGGATGCTTCAGGTGTTTCCAGTTACAGATGTGAAGTTCAGGGGTGCACAGCTCTTAATGACAGCCATGCTGACAGCTGATGTCACACGGGAAGGACTAAGGAAATCGTTTTTCTTGCGTTTTCCTATTACTTTTTTTTGTGATCTGACGTCTTTAAGAGCACTTCCACTCTCTTTCTGGTGGGCGGTTAAAGTTTCAGTTTTACAAAAAAGAGGAAACCTGGAAATGTGGCAGATACATGAGGGCTTGGTTTCCTTTGCTAGAGTGGTTCCATGACCTTGTCCACCGAGTGAGTTCCAGCCAGCGGTAACTGACGGGTAATTGTTGTTGGACCAAAGAGCATCATTTAAAGGCCACTGGTCCGCAGTAATTGGCTTCTATTATCCTTACTTGGATGAGTGAGATGAAACAAAGCTGTCAAAGAAAAGCAGCGAACAATGGCCATCAATCTCATAACTGTGTGGGGCAGGAACATGAGCCATACCTAGACTTTGGCTGTTTGGTCTCCATGAGAATCTTAGGTGGAAAATAGGGAGCTATTTTAGACATGACTGCTCCCATTTTCATAGCCAAAAGACTTTCTGTGTACAGGATTGAGACGTAGTGTCGGAAAAGGTTGTAGGGATTTCCCGGCAGTTTGGTGTTGTCAGGCATTTGAGTTATGATGTCATGTGTTTATGCTCTCCCTATATATCCGATCAAGGAAAAACTGTCTATGGCCATATAGTATATACAGTATGATTTCCTATTCAAGCTCATATCTGTTTGCTGCTTGTTTCAACATGAGGTTGTAGTTTCCAGTGGATTGTCCATTTGCTGGAATTCCCTTTCCTCCATTTGATCATTAATTATGTTATTTATTTGTCACAATGTTTAACCGTATAGGAAGATTATTGTTACCAGAGTAGAAGTTATAGAATCCGTTTATTTAGATGTGAAGAGAAAACCAGGGAGTGCATGTATTCCCCTCATATTCTCGTCAGTGGAAAAAGAAAAGGCAAGGAGCCAGGTCTCTATCGAGGCCTAATTATGGATCCCAGATGAGTAGAAACCACAGGAAAACCCTGGATGCATTCTCTCATTACATGGCCACATTTGGCAGAGGCCTCTACCACTATAGCACCAATTTCTCCACTCCTTAAACTCCTTTCTCTCAGATCTTTCATAAATATGCATGTCTCGGGAAAAAAAAGAAAGAAAAGAGATCAAGAGCGTAGGTAGATGTTAGAAGGAGAGGAAGCCTGTTTCGTATTGGGTATTCCCAAAAAGAAGAGGCAACAGGGACAAGAAGAGGGCAGTGGATTGGGGGAAAACATGGTGGTGCACCACTGGAAAGATTTTTGTGTGGATAAAGAATCCAGTGGGATCCAGTGCAGGCTTTTATCTGTGTTTTTAACATTCTCCAGCGTGAACCATGCACACTCTGCAAATGTTCGCCCGACCAAATTCATGAGCCGAATTCACTCATCAGTATGGGAATGATTAAAAAATGCATAAAGAAAATGAGATAAATATGTGTTTACTTTTATAAATTGGGCAATGGCTACAAAAATACAAACCTCATTTCCAGAAAAGCTGGTCCAGTTTGTGAAACGCATTAAAAACAGGAATATGTAATTTGTTTATTTACTTGAACCTTTATATAACTGACAAAAGTACAAAGAAAATCCTTGTAATGTTTTGGCTGACCAATTTGATTGTACTTTGGGAATATAAACCAATTTCAAATTTAATGAAACACATTTGAAATGGGTTCATAGAATACTCAGGTTTTGAATATTACACAATAAATAGCTGAAAGATCATGACTGGTTTTGAAAGGACCATCCAGCAAAGGTTCAGTCTTCACAAGCATGGATGGCAAGGACTATCAAAAACGTTAGACTGCCAAGAATATATTTTCTCACATCTACTGTACATAAGATCGTATAAAGATTCGGGGAAGCCAGGGAAGTCTCCATCTATGTTGGGCAAGGCTGGAATCCACTGTTGAATGTACGTGACCCTTAAGTCCTCAGATGGGACTACATGAAAAACCACCATGCTACAGTGGTAAAACCAGCCACATGACCTTGGGATATTTCAGACAACCACTGTCACTTAACACAGTCTGCTGCTGCATCAAAGCATGCGACCAGAAGTGATGCAGGGTTCTCTGGGCCTGAGCTCATCTCATTCAGATTATCTGAAAGGCAGACGTCAAGTTCATCCAGACTTTTATAAGCAAAAGGTGCCAAAGCCAACATCTGTCATGGTATGGAGGACATCACCGCCCACAGCACAGGTGACCTGCATCTGTGTGAAGGTACCATTGACGCAGAGGCACATATAGTGTATCCTACAGGGACATATGCTGCACCAATGCCAGACTTCATTTTGCATCTGCTACAACAGCATGGCTTTACAGACACAGGGTGCATGTGCTTGGCAAGCCTGCCTGCAGTCTAGATCTGTCCCCTTGTACAAATGACCATGGACTGCTGAGCAGCAGTCTTGTAACATGGGCAAAAATTTCACTTGCATAACTGCAAGAGTTAATATCTTCAGTTTCCAAATTCTAAAATATTGTAATTAAAAAGAAATGTTTTTAATTAATTATATAAAATGTTATTTTTGGGTTTGTAGCTACATGTCTAAAACCAGTCTACATGTCCAAAACCAGACTTTCTACATTACAAAACAGGCAATCCACAGTAGTATAGCTAAATTTCAGAGACAGGCGAAGGTTATCAGTGAGGGCAAACCAGTTTACAGGGAAAGAGAAAAGACCGAAAAGACCGAAAGAGAAAACCAAAGTGAGGAAGCACAGGTACAAAACGTAGAGTCCGAGCCAAAGGGATAAAGCGAAAGAGTAGTTGAGAAACGAAGGGAGTCGAAATACCAGAAAGGGACAACACGAGAAAGAAACGCTCAGGATTGCTAAACTAACATGCATAGTGTTTGAGAGTGGCTTAAATACAGTCATTGGATAAGCTGAGGTTAAAACTCGGGCGATCTACATATCAGAGAGTCCGACTGGGGGGCTATACGTATATGGAATGTTCCAATCTAGATAGAGTAGATAGATGGATAGATATATTTAGATGAATCCCAGAGGGAAATTCTATTTAAAACAACCAGAGCCTGTAAGAGGATGCAGTGTTATGTTGTTCACATGCATATGTCATAAAACATATGCTATAGTATATGGATGTTCCAATCTTAGTAGATATGGATAACATATTTTGAAGTCTATTTGCATAAGCTACCATATATGCATCTGTAAGCATTGTATGCATCATTACCTTATAAGGCAATGTGTAATATTCCACTATAATTATGTGTTTGATGACTTTTTAACAACTAGCAACACAAGAGTTATTATTCACTGTAATGCCTTTTAAATGGCATGACTTGTACTTGCAGTTGCAAGACAAATTAGTTGAGCCCTTTGGGTTTCATCTGAATTCATGCACTGATTACCATTACAGTGTGGTCTGACGGTTTTGATGTTTAGAAGAATGCAGTGCCATTGCATGAGGAAAACCAAACGAGCTGTAGCTGTAGGTGGCGCTATAGCCTTGTTTATAAGAGGCTTGCCTGGGGAATCCAGTTTGAGTTTCTACACCGTCTCTTGAAAGTCTTTTGTTTTTAATTACTCAAGCTAGCAGACATTAAAATGGCAACCAGGACTGAAAGCGAAGGAAGTCCAACCTGAGTGGTGAGATAACTCATCATTCAGCTAATAGAGCTCAGAGTGGAATACAACTTGGACCGCACTTTTCTCCATAAGGCTGTTTAGCATCTGTGGTTGGTATGGTACTAGTGTCATTCTTTGTGCACCAATCTTTTAATAGAAGGTCATTAATTAGTCTGACACTGATGGCTATTCAAATGATTGTAAGCACAAAAGACTGACGGAGAAGAGCTTCTATTATCTAGAACCAGGCTCTGTCCAACAGGATAAAAAAAGGTCAATACAAAGTGAGCACTGTACCCGGATTGGTGGGCCGCTTCACGCTTCTTTCATGCACTCATAAGCCAAAAGGAAGGACAGATTTGGCCATAATGTAGTGGGGTTAAAGTGAGAAGACCCCCAAAATGAAAATACATCAGCAAAACACTACTTCAGTAGTGGCCAATTGCATTTTCTTAGTTCCTTAATGTCCACCACTGACTAAGGCTCTTGCACTGCATCAAATTCTCATTTTGGCACTGAGCAAGACCTGAGTTCTTGGCCCGTATTGGAGAAAATGCATTCAAAGATCAGAGAATTATGTTCCTGCAATGAACGTCATCAGAGATCCTAGAGTCAAAGCACTATTGCTGCATTTAGCCAGAGAACAGATACAAAGCATCTATGGTATGCTAGTGGCAGAAACAGACCCAAAAGGCTATCAGGATATTTTACCCCAAAGAAAATCTTCCCGGTCATGTTTACATGCTCAGAAAAGCCAGACCGGAGACTGAAGAGGAGCTTATCTGACTAGCCTTCACATAACGGCAAAAACCCAACCTGACTACTCTGTGCAGATATGGACATGGGAATGAAAGGGCAAATACTACAAAGCTGAACCACCTTAAGTCTGCATCGGCATGCGCTGCAAGAACCTGATTTAATGCTGGATGCACTGCCTGACCACAGTTGATCGCTGGAAACAAGCATCACATGCCTCTGTCAATGCTTTGCACAAAAAGCACCAAACCAGTAACCTCCTCGGCATGCTGTCAGGCAGAAAAGGTACATAATTCAGACAATGCCCGAACTGTGGAGGAAAATTTCCACATCAGGGTGATTGTCCTGCAGAAAGGAAAGAATGCAGAGCCTCCGGCAAACTTCATCATTTTGTAAAGTACTGCCGCTCCTCTTCCAGACAGCCGACACAACATTCACAATGCAAAGTCAGAGCCAAATGCCGCAGCAAACCCCAGAAGGCAAATCAAACTACTCCTCTATGTAACCGGTTTTAACAAGTTGACTCCTACGGCAGTGATGATGCATATGTCTTTGTTGTGAACAGTGAAAAACCAACCACAGACCAATATCAGGCCTAATGAACACAACATTTCAGTTCTGATTGGTTTAGGGGCTGCAGTCAACACTGGAACCAAAAAGGATCCCAAAGAGCGCTCCTGATGACAGGCATGTTCACCTCTACCGTGTCAACAAGGGGTTTCGAAAGTCTTCAAGGTGATGAAAATGCCCCTTGTACCTTGCTCTCCATTCCACTCCTCCGGATAGTTACCCGAAACTGTTCCAGGGAATTTGAACTAGCAGGTTTAGCTATGCACTGGCCACTCAGTGGAGCCAACATGTCAACCGCATAGATGTGTAACCTGTTCACCTTCAGGAAAAGGTAGAGGCTGAATTGCAGAGTCTTAAACACAAGGACGTCATGGAAACCTTTACAGGCACCCTACACCTTGAGTCTCCCCTGTTGACACACTTTCAAAGCCAAAAGTCAGAATATGCATTCGCATGCAGCAAGCGAGCACATCTATTCGCCATGAGTCTCACATTACACTCATCGTGGATGATCTCATACATGAGCTAAATGAGATGCCAGTATTCTCAAAGCTAGACTCAAAAGCCTGTTATCATCAACAGGGCAACAAATATACCCCCACATTGTCTACTCACCCGGGTGTGGAGGAGGTCCAAGTGTTAGAGTTTTGGTGTCTCTTCAGCCCCAGAATGCCATTTGTCAAACACAGCAGGGTATTACCTCAGACATCACTGTTCATGGCATGACTCAAGAGGCCCATGATGCCAGTTTGAAAGCAGTTTTTCAAAAACACAAAGAATACAACCACACACTCGACTAAACCAGACACTCGACTAAACCAGACACTCGACTAAACCACACACTCAACTGAGAGAAATACAAGAAATACAAACAGCCACATTACCATGCCAGATTTATCAAAGCCAAGCACACACAGAAAGGTATATACTGACATTCGATCCCAGAATAGACAGTTTCCCTGACAATCTCATTGACACAGCCATGTCCTACTCTGCCATCTGCTCGCATTGAATGCTGGGTAGAGAAGTAAAGATAAGGTGCTGATAATCCTGCTGATTACTGGATGGCAAGGTGGCAGAGGAGTATATAAATTTCATAGCCCCACATGTTGCACCCAAAGCCATCACACTTGACAAATTCACCACTGAGATTCTGAAAGATCCTATCTTACAGTATGTCAGTGAGCTGGTCTGTGGCAATGCTTGGCACATTATTGCACCCAGCTCAGCAAACCCAGCCACTCTGAAGCAGTACAGACAGATCAGTCGTGAACTAACAATGTTTTTGTTTTATGTGGCTCCAGGCCTCCTTTCCCTCAAACAGAGAGCACTGCTATTGGCTAATGGTGGGCATCTAGGTACTGCAAAGACCAAAACCATGGTATGGTTTCTTTGTATAGTCCAGGAGGGAGATGACCAGGTCCAGAACTGTCTAACATGCCACTTAAATAGAGTCAGGTAGTCAGAACCCATATTACACCAGGTGACCTATGGGTGGCGCTGTAAACGTGTTTGTCTGAGTTTCAACTAGAGAATGCCAAGGCTAAAACAGAGCATCTACTAAGAGTTTCTACACTGTCTTTTGCCTTTTAACTTTAACTCAAGCAAGCAAACATTAGAACTGTGTCCTTAATTTACAATTAAAGACAAGCACCAATTAGAGGTTGTCCTTTTCATGGATTGTATTGAGCACATTGAGAAATACCAACAGTGCCATGTAGAAAGAGTATGTGAACCACTGTGCCAATAGCTCATTAGCAAAAGGTGTTTCAGTAAAGAAGATGAGATTTGAAGTCTGAAGAAGTTCTCCAGAAGGGTCACTGTGAACCAGGACCAGCACTGCTAAAGATCTGAAATTACTGAGTGTACATCAAACCATGCTTAGACATCACTGCCTACAAACTCTCTCCAGGAGTGGGCATCCCGTCATGATCACTCCAAGTGCAATCCTGAAAGAGGTGATAACAAAGTTAGGTTAGCTGCAAATGACCAGAAGACACTGCAAACTGACTGCATAAAACTTTATATCCACTATTAGAAAGACACTGCACAGCATTTATTTCCAAAGTAGTTACAAAAGCAGACACAGTATTACTGCAAAGCTTTCTTCTTCATTTCTCAAAAGGTTACAGTAAAACAGCTGTACTGTACAATAAAATCCTCCATATGATCAAAATACCAGATTAATTTTCATCTAATTAACTTTAGATTCTCCTAGGAACATGACTGAGTTCATGAATTCTAAATGTTATATTATACGCCAGTTCATAGTGTTGACTTGTCGTGAAGTTCATTGTGCAAAATTCAATTTACATCCTCAACATGTTGCTGCAATAGATGGAACATAATGCGACTTTACCTGTCTTTCATCATCCGCTGTTTTCGCAGCATCTTATCTCAGACACGCTGGCTATTCCATCCATGTCCTGTTGGACCTCTCTGTAGAGCAGTGGGTGCGCCATGGGAAAGGAAGTGAGCAGGAAGGCCTTTTCTGAACAAAGTAAATATTATCAGCTAATCCGGCGGCAGAAGTGCACAGTAATTCCTGCACCACCAGTTCAGATCTTACACTGATAAATTAGGACTTTCTGTCCTGTTTGAGAAAACACAGACAGTTTTAGTGTATAAAGAATGACCTGGGTGGTATTTCCATGACATCAGCATACATGAAAGTATCAGCCAAGAAAAGACTGGATGTTTTTAAGATGGAGGAAATGGTCAAAATTGGACTAACCAAATTTTGCTGTCGCAGTGAGAACAGGGAAGCACTGACAGGAGAAATATATTTCACCTCTGTTGAGTTGTGTATTGGGACAGTGTTATATTACCTCAAACATTTTGATCCGAATAAGTGAAAATCAGATTTGTGTACATGTTAAACCAATCTTGGAACACTGTAGCCCTCCAGTGAGTTCTCAAACTACAAATCAATACATTTCTGAATGTAGAAAGTTTAAGTTTACAGCCAGTCAAACATATAACAGATGGCCAGATGCTCTTTGAATTTGGCCTGCTTGGGTTCACTGTCACCCAGCTGTCAGTTAACACATTACTGTATATGTATTATATGGATTATATGTTGCATATAGAAACACTGGGATAAAGGTGGAATCAATCATGTTTTTCTCATATCTCAACATGTTTCATTTACTTCTACATGTACAGAATTGAGCAGATGCTCTGATCCACAGCAACTTACAAGTGTACTTTGTTGTCTACTCAGAAAATGTACTGTAGCTAGTAAGACAAAAAAATCACTAGACATCTTGTTTTATGTGTGGAATAAGGGTCCCGAGCAGATGTTAATGATTGGCTAAAAGGAGGGACTGCATGTGGGCGTGGCCAAAGACCATAGTGTGAAGGAAGTAGCTGAATCTGCAGGTGTATGGAAGCGTACGGTCATACGGGTCTACCAGCCGTGGCTAAAATCCCAGTCTACAGGAAACTCTCCTCAGAATCGTGATGGGGAAGGCATCCACCAAATCTGGCCCAACTGTGCAATTCTTTAATGCAAGAGTGACTGAACATTGATGTGGCTACATCCAGAAACTTATCCAGTACATGCAAAAAATAAATCACAGCTGTTATCGGTGCTCACAGAGGTATTACACACTATTAGGTACGTTTCTATTAGGTACGTTTCAGTCACATGTGCACTTATACAAGAATCCCAACTACCCTGGAGCTCAAATACTACAAGCCAGAGCTGTTACCAAAAAAGAAGAAAGATACAGAATTTAACACAGCCCAAGTGCAATATGATGCATTCAATTAGTATTTAAATCAGCACCCACTTAAGTGCTTCACAAACACATCTTCAGTTTTCAGTCATCCAGTGAAAGTTCATTCCATCACCTGGGTGCCAGGACAGGGGCAAATTTTGATGCTTGTCTTCGATGTATCCGAGGGATGGCTGCCAAGCTGAGCTGTACTTGAAGCTTGAAGGACTCAAGGTGCGGACTGGGTGATGTTTATTGGCTCCCAGGTCAGTGCATCTGAATTCTTACTCGGCACTAGCTACCACATTACAAGTACTAGCAATTACAATATACATACTAAGTACTGAATAAAGAAGCTCGAAAAGAAGAGTAGATTGCGCAGTGTGCTAAGTGAGGAACGAGGGGTGAATAAATGAGTGCGGGCCAGTATGACTGTGGATTAGTGTTTGGAAACCTGCCCTTAGTGAGTATGTGAAGTTTTGTGGGTCTCAGGCAAAGAAAGTAGCCAGGTTTGGGTGGGTCCAAAAATAAATGGGACACTATGGGAGGATAAAAGGGATGCCAAAAGAAAGAGAAACAAACGAGTGCGGGTCAATCCAACACTGGCTGCGCCCGAGCCAATATGGAGTCTCTAGGTCGAGCGGAAGTAGGGTAGATGGGCATGCATTTTATAATCCTATTCATTCTCTATGGGAAAAAAATACAGAAAATTCCTTCCTACACGGAATCTGTGCATCCAATCAAAAATACTGTATACAAGCACACCTCACACGATCAATCTGAAGTTGTAACAGAGTCGATGTCTTGAAAACTGCGGGACGAGACATGCTGCAAAGAAACGTCAGAACAATAATAATAATAATAAAAAGAAGAAGAAGAATATAAATCGGATAACAGTATAGTTGCGCATATACATACATTATTAGACATGTATGTATATAAATTGTACAATATATTAGCTATGTACTATAGAGTCATAATGCAAGTATGCATAATGCAATGCATAATGCAAGTATTGGTGCAATAGTAGCCAATAAAAGACTGAAGCATAATACATGTATTATACACATAGTGTACCTCATGATACATAATAATATATACATAAACATAGTAATAAGACTGGTCCTTACATAGAAGGCATACATTCAATCACCAGGGTATGTGCAAAAAGTGCAATCTGTATTGTTTTAGTGGTCACCTCGGAGAGAGGACTGAGCTACATTACTGGAGAGGAATGAACTACATTGGACAGATGCTTGAGGTAGAGGAGGCAGGCGAGGTGTTCAGAGCTCTGATGACCTGGGGGTAGAAACTGTCCTGTAACCTGGTGGTCCTTGATTTCACACTCCAGTATTGCCAGCCAGATGGGAGAAGTCTGAAGAGGTTATGTTGAGGAGTTTTGTCCTAATAGCACTTTAGATTTTGAGGGATTGGGGTGGGTTTTAGGGGGTTCCAGGAGTACAGGAGTTTACCCACTGCCCCTTTAGCCATTTCAGCTCATATAGAGGTTTTCTGAGCTTAAAGTATTTTATGGAGCTAAGTGAGATGGGGCTTTATATGATAAGAAGAACTTGACTAAAAACAGTAAGAGTTTAAAAATAATTAAAAATTAAAGTTTAAAGATAATTTCAATTTTAAATCTTTCAAATTTTTGGTTGACTTGTCCTTCCTTTATTTCACAGTGTAACCACTAAATTGTATAGCATATGTACTGTATATAGTGTGGTATGAAGCCCAAGGCCCTGCTGCTGAAATTCCTTCAATTATGTGGCTTCCTATTATTAAATGTCAAGAAAAGGAGGAGTCGATTGGACTTCAGATAGGGTTGAGACACATTCTCTCTCTCTCTCTCTCTCTCTCTCTCTCTCTCTCTCATTCCCTTTCTCTCCATTCTCTTTCTCCCGCCTCGCAGTAACCTGATGTGTGGCACCATTATATTTGCTTATCTTGGCTCTGTGGAGAAGAGTTTCTTCCTTGCACTCCCACAACACAAAGTGGGTGTGGATGGGGAAGAGGGGGAACCATACCCTGGCCTCTGACTTCTATCAGGCCACCTCAGCGGCTAAGGTTACCTCTTTTCATTCTGTCCTGGATTTTTTCCCTCCTTTTTTTTCCCACATGGTGCACAAAGACTCCAGCTTCCCTCTGTGTGGTGGCTTACCGTGTCTGACTTTGTGTCCTTGAAAAAAACACATACTTGCTGCATGCCTTCCCCTAGCAAAAAGCCCCTAGTAACCTTTAGCGCCACCTTTTTCATGCAATGTGCATGTGCATGCAAACCTTTGCAAACATGTAATGGATAATTAATAGTGATAGCAGCCTTTTCTATACTATAGCTGCACCCAGGACTGACAGGAATGAAATTTGGTGTGTGGGTTTCATACAATGAGACATGCGAATGATTCAAGTTTTACCTTTAGCTGCACATGTGATATAAGCAGGCACTGGCCTTATTGCTGTAGCTGACTATATAAGGTCATCTTGTTGTCCATGCTTTCCTTTCAGACTCGTGCCGTTATGTTGGTAGCATCCTTTGCAAGCGAAGTATGTCTCAGAGAAAAGTTCGAAAGGAGTCACATCATAGAGCCCAAGGAAGCAGTATGGTCTTACTGACATATTGAGAGCCGTGTTGGTTGTGTGGTTGTTACCATAGCACATGGCACTGGATAAAGGAAGGCATGCATCAAGCGACATGAAGGATCTGAGAGGCCTACATGAAGCATGGAGAGAGAGAAGCATGGGTGGAGTAACCCGTTAGCCAAGTTTGTGGGCATCCACACACATGCAGCAACGTTACACAATACAACTATAACATGTCCAAACAAAAGAAACATGAAGCGACCCCACCAATCAGGGTACAGTGGTCACTTTGTTTTGAGCTGTTGGACAGAGCTTGGTTCTAGCTAATGGAAACTGTTCTCTCTCAGTCTTCTGTGCTGATGATGATGTGAATAGACGTCAGTGTCAGACTAATGAATGAGCTTCAATTAAAGACTGGTGGACTGAGAGATACTGGAGTCTCTTCACCTACACTGAGCTGATGAAGAATCCTGTTCCAGAAATGATAATAGGACATTAGAGCCGTAATAAATCATGCTCCTGTTACTCTTCATACTTCAGTACATCTGAAGGTACATACTTTAGTACTGTTACTAGTACTGTTAGGTCTAACGGGTCCAGTAAAAGTACTAGTTACTTTTACTGGAGGCTTATTTTATTCTGGGTACCTATGTGTACTTCATCCATGCATCCATGCTGTGAAAAAAGCTGACACTGTGCAAGCAATACGTCTCAGCGTTTAGCATAGACAAGCTGTCCCACAGACGTGACTGAGAAGTCTGAATGAGTTTGGCCTGGCTAACCATAATAATTTAGAAAGCATAATTCTCTGTTCTCAGTGTTACCTCCACAAGCCTACATGTTTCTGCATCTCCCACTGAGCAGAAAATGTAATTTGCCTCATGTAGAAGACAACAACTGGCCTGCAGCTAACATTTTCCTAACTGGGCTGTGATTTAGCCCCCACTGGCCTAAAGATTCCATTTGCTGAATCACATTCAAGAATGCGCTTCTCTGTCGGCTTCCTTTGTGCTACTGAAATTGTTGTACAGTCCGGTTGGATAGATGACTAACACAGCCATACTGTAGTGATTCTCAGACAAAATTATTTTCGAGCGTCTCCATTTGGAATGTAAACAGTGCTGTACTGTAATCATTACACCCTCCACATGATTTCTGACCGTGTACAGTAGTCCAGCCCAAGCCCAGCTTTATTTTCTTAGCTCCCAGTCAATGCTTGGCACAAAGCCATCATTTTGGCCATTCTAGCGAGCAACATTTCCGTGGATATGTTGTGAAATTCAAGTTCCTGTTGCGGCCAAAAGGTGTTCCTGTGAGATACCCTGACGGGGCATGTTTGAAGGCCATTTCCAAAACAAACACAAATACAAAATTAAGCTTGTGTCAAAAAAAGTGTCAGTTTTTCATGCCTGCCGGGGCATGAACTATGAATGGGTTTCTCAATCTGTGGGCCACGGACCACCACTGGGCCATGAAGCGCCCTCTAGTGGTCTGTAGGCCTGTACTCAGCTGAAGGCAGTAGTTTAAAATGGGCCAGGAAAATCAGATATAACCATATTAGTCTTATATTAAGTATATTAGTACAAATATGTACAAATAAAAATGTCATAGTAGCAGGCTAATTTATCATCTTCAGTTTGAGATGTCATGAGGGCCTTGAAGTGGAATAGGTCGAGAACCCCTGAACGGTGTTGTATGTTGTGCATGCCATGTGCACCGTTGTGCAAGTTCTCATTGATGTGCGGATGCATGGTCTTATTATTCTAGCTGGGATCAACAGGCAATAGTCATGATGCCAATACATGTTAGGATATAGCATGTATGGAAATGCCCTCCACCCCATCAACCCATTTTTTGTGCCCCCTCTCAGGCTGCATACATGATATAGCCCATCTGACCAGTTGTTCTGGCACAAGGGCTAACTTAGTGCCAATGCTGCCAGGCTCTAAGAGCTGCCCGAGTTCTAATAGTGCCCCCTTGTGGAAGCTTTTCAGCCTGCTAAACATTACTGAGTGAGTGAGTGTTTCCAAATGCACAGCAAAGTCAAGAATAAGAAAATCTGCAGAAGGGTATGATATTATTATTATGCACTTCTAGAAAGAACATGCATCACTGCATTTTATGGATCACATGCGATTGCAATTATGGACCAATAAGGCTCATATGCATGAGTAATACACCCACTGGTGCATGTACTCTCGGGCTCCCTTCACATTTCCCACTTTTAGGCAGAACTGTCAGTTTGCCTTAAAGCCTAAGAACCCTGCACTTGAATACTGTATGTTTAGGCAGCTTCTGAGTCCTGCCTCCGTCTTGCCAGATGGGGCTAAATAATGAATTGTATAATCTTTTGGACTGCAGTGTTACTAAAACATCCTTTTGGTTTCTACACCAGCGTTTTGGTGTGGTTTGCAGGACACAAGCGCGCTCATTGTATTCTGACAAATTTGACTAATGCCGCAGTAATCCAAGAAACACTAAAAAAACACTGGAGGACTGAAAGTTGATTAGAACTTTTTTTTAAGTGCTTTCAAAATGAGAGGCTGCATTAGCTATAAGGCTTACGCTGGTTTGAAACCGTTTCTTCCCTAAAAGGCAGAGCATGCATAGGGGTTTTCTTGAGCTTATCAACATCTTTGTCTTTCTAATAATTAAAAGTTTGTCACTGACCATGGTTCTGAACTGATTGAATGATGCCACATATGGACATACACTACCAGTCAAAAGTTTAACAGCTACTTGTGGGAGTGACAAGGTAGGTGTACATGTCCTCATCCCCCTATTAGTAAATATACACTGCTCAAAAAAATAAAGGGAACACATTGAAAACACATCAGATCTCAATGGAAAAAAAATCATGCAGAATATCTTTCCTCATATAGACTGGGTAATGTGTTAGGAACGAAAGGATGCCACATCGTTTGATGGAAATGAAAATGATCACCCTACAGAGGGTTGAATTCAAAGACACCCTGAAAATCAAAGTGAAGAAATGATGCAGCAGGCTCGTCCATTTAACCCAAACTCCACTGCAGCAACTCAGAATGGTACTCAGTAGTTTGTATGGCCTCCACATGCTCCTAATGAGATGACGGATGGTGTCCTGGGGGATCTCCTCCAAGATCTGGACCAGGGCATCACTGAGCTCCTGGACAGTCTGAAGTGCAACCTGGTGGCGTCGGATGGACCGAAACATAATGTCCCAGAGGTGATCTATTGGATTTAGGTCACGCGAGCCGGTGGGTCAGTCAACGGTATCAATCCCTTCATTCTCCAAGAACTGCCTGCATACTCTCGCAACATGAGGCCAGGCATTCTTGTGCACCAGGAGGAACCCAGGACCCACTGCACCAGCATAGCGTCGGACACTGGTCCAAGGATTTCATCCTGATACCCAATAGCAGGGTGCCGTTGGTCTGTGCGTCCTTCCAGGGATATGCCTCCCCAGACCATCACTGACCTACCACTAAACCAGTCATGCTGAATGCTGTTGCAGGCGGCATAACATTCTCCACGGCGTCTCCAGAGCCGGTCACGTCTGTCACATGTGTTTAGGGAAAACCTGCTCTCATCTGTGAAAAGAACAAGGTGCCTGTGGCGCATCTGCCAATTCTGGTGTTCTGTGGCAAAGCTCTACGGTGCTGGCCAGTGAGCACAGGGCCCACTACAGAACGTCAGGCCCTCAGACCGCCCTCATGAGGCCTGTTTCTGATTGTTTGGTAAGACACATTCACAGCAGTAGGGCTCTGGCAGGGCTCATCTTGTTCCTCTTAGCACAAAGGAGCAGATACCGGTCCTGCTGAGGGGTTAAGACCTTCTACAGCCTTGTCCAGCTCTCCTAGAGTAACTGCCTGTCTCCTGGAATCTCCACCGTACTCTTAAGACTCTGCTGGGAGACACAGCAAACCTTGTGGCAATGGCACATATTGATGTGCCATCCTTCAGTAGTCGGACTACCTGTGCAACCTCTGTAGGGTCCAGGTACCGCACCATGGTACTAGTAGTGACGCTGACCCAAGTCTACTGCAAAACTAGTGAAAGATCAGTGGGAAAAGATGAGGGGGGACAAAATGTCAATGACCTCGTCCTTTTAAACCATTCCTGTTTTGGGGGGGTGTGTCATTGTTGCTCCTCTACTGCACCGGTTGTTAATTTCATTAACACCAAAGCAGATGAAACTGATTAACGGCCCTCCCTACTACTTAACTGACCAGATCAATATCCCTGAAGCTGAACTGAGTTGATGCTATACTCTGGTTAAAAAGTGTTCCCTTTATTTTTTTTGAGTAGTGTATATTAGAATTGGCAATATGGCAGAAATATAATACTGTAATACTTCAAAAGAATATTGTTTCAGACATCTCATCAGTTGGAACTCTTAAGTGTCAGCTGTAGAGTCTTTAAGATTGCCAGCAACATCCATTTGGTTGGGCGTGTCCAACTTGTGAGTGATAGTGTATGTAACTGCTCCACCAATGGTAAATGACTGTCATGATTACCTTTGTTGTACTGTTTATAGATATTTAATTCTCTCTTAAAGACGGAATGAGTTCATAATAGCCTATTAACTCCCTGGCCTCTTCATTCTAACTAACCAACAGGGCAAACTGTATGTCTTCACTTCTTTTATTATTCTAACAGAACTCTACTAGCGGAATAGGAGCACAAAATAAAGAATTGCTTTGGTTTCCTGTGCCACACTTTTGGTGCAGACTGCAGACAATTGATATTTCAGCTTTCTGTAATACATTTTGCATTTCAGCCTATATATAAATCATTTGAATGAAGCCATTACTGTCACAGGGCCTGCTTTCCTAAATAGATCCAAACTGGCAGAGCAAGGTTTTTCATCAGTAGTGGTTTCATAATGCTGTTTGAAGGCTTACAGTTAAGTAATTTCAAAGTGATGAGACTTGCTGCAATTTTGTCTGTAGCATTGGCAGTATAGTAGCACAGTGGTTAGTACTCCAGGCACCAAACATAAAACCGTGATGGAAATAAGTAAGAAAACTTCATTCAGTGTTTAATGTGTCCACCCTTTGCCTTTATTACAGCTTCCAACTCATTTTGACTTTCCCCTTTTATCTAATTTCCAATCTTGTATTCATACGAGAGTACTGTTGGGCCTGGAAATGAAATACAAGATGGGCAGTCTCTGACTTTTGCACACTCCTGTACGTCCCCACTGTACCCAGCAGTGGTGGCTGGTAAGAATGAGGTATTAGTACCTTAGCCATGGTCCCAGGACAACAGGCCAAGGATGGAATGCTGCTGTGACTGCCATTAATGGCCAGGGCAGGAAGGGTCATTAATGTCCAAATTCATTAGAACTCTGGCAGAATAAAAACTGAAAGTAGCCACAGACGATATACCCAAAACTCTGGCAGCTCTATAAAAGCAGCTCAGCTGGCGCTCACTGTAATTAAAATCAAACCGTGCAGTCACCAAACCACTAGTGAATGTTTTACCATACATCGGGGTCAGCTTGATACTAAACATGCCTTATTTTTATATCTTTAATTCATCACGCTTTGTAGGGGGGAAGAAAATGGCAGTGGAAAAGTTCCATCTATGTCTTCCAGTGTTTATTAGTAAAGGCTTTGCAGGGAGGCTGTGTAAATTTCGAGAGGTATATATAGGTACGCATAAAGCATTAGACCATAGCCCTATGAATATAGACATTTCAGAGGCCTCTTTGTCTGAAAAGCCACTCAGCTGCACCGTAAAAGCAGAGTTTAGACTTCAACTTAAGCAAATCAGACTGTCAATATTGTCGGAATTTGGCTGAGGGCTTGCAGCCTGTCTGGACCAGGAATGTGGAGGTAACCATCTATCACAAATGATTCTCCATAATATAGTATGTAGGTATTGGCAGATTCCTCAGCTGAGTTTTATTCGGATATGCGTCTCCCTGTTTGCATTTCTTACGCGTAATGAATACAAACAACTGCAAGTAATCCTACTGCAGGATTTATGGATATGACGGGTAAACTCCCATTGATGCTCTCATTTGTAATGTCTGGCTAAGTGTGCTAGAGTTTCACCCTCACCTGAATCCATTCGCTCGGCTTCTGTCGTGTCTGTCGCTAGAATGGACCCTGGAGAAAACAGCAGCTGCTATTTCATGACAGAGGCTAGAATTATGTGTCTGCTTCCCTCTCAACTGGAATCTCTGAAACCCGATAAGACCGGAAATCAGACAGCACTAAGGAGTTTCTTCTGCGCAATTTAGTCAAGAGCATTTTTAGAGGTCGTTGTATTTGTCATAACCATCCGAGGGAAATGGAGTTGGCTGCTTTAATCATCATGGTATTTCATTGTGGTTGTATTCGGCATTAAATGGCTCGCATAATGTTTATATTAGGGACAATGAATCAATACAGTAATGATTCTGAGAAGCCTGGGAATTATGCTTGAGTAGAGTTTTTAAGTTTCTCACAGTAAACTGGATCTGTTTGAATTATTTTGGACTCATTTCATCACTAGTAAGAGATATGTGCCTTCAAAAAGCATTGGACGCTTTCTCAAACTGAATACCTTTTCTGCGGTTGGAGATATTTTCATGCTAGTGATCACTTAATTAGCAATCACTGTTATACAAGCCTGAATCAGAAAGCGTTTGGGATCAGAAAGTATGGAAAACCCATGCAAAAAAATAAAAATTAAATTAAGGTAATGATTTACTTGCCTTGTATTTCATTACAGACAATATAAACATGAGATATTTAATGTTTTGTCTGTTCGGCTTTATTTCTGTGTATATCGTCATTGTCCAAAGAAAAACACACTCATTAAATCCATAACATTGTATAATATACACCGTCAGTCAAAAGTTTAGACACACCCATCTAAATGGATGTTGTTGGTGATCTTAAAGACTCTACATGCTTACACTTAACAGCTCCAACTGATGAGACATCTGAACAGTACATATCCTGATATACCACATATACCACAGTATTATATTTATGCCATATCTCCATCTCTAATATATATTTTGTTGCACAATAAACAGCTTTGATCTCTTTTTCTGCACAGTGTAAAAGCTCCAGTTCTCCTTTCCATGTAATGAATATTCATGATGAACAGACCAATAGAATTGCTCCATTTATAAAAAATCAATCAAGGCTGCTTGTTATATTAGCCTCCACTGCAGTTTAAGAAAGCTGTATTATCCCCCTGTAATGTTCCATTCTGGAGGTTGTTTAAGGTGGACTGTATAATTCCATGAGTGCTATGTTATAGTTTATATATAGAGTCTTCACTTTTATTCTAAGGTAAAGCATTATGCGAAACATAAGGAGAACCTTCTATGAGTAGGTGTCTCTAAACTTTTGACTGGTAGTGTACCACAACACAACATGACAGAAGTAGATATATTACACAGGCCACTAGCAAGCATGGAAGCAGAGAAGAGAACAGACTAAAGAGGAATAAATATAATAGCATAATTCATGAAAACCACACTTACAACACACTAAAGCAATGGTCACCCACCCTGGTCCTGTGGCGTCTAGCTCTGACCACAGTCTGCCACACCTTCTCTCTTCAGAAGTGCTTGACTGACTGGAAAGGCATCAGTGTTAAGCAGTGAGAGAGGAGAAAACGTGTTGGTCGCACCTTGGAACGACACTCTGGAGGAGAGTACATTACTGTGCACATTAATGTGCTGCATATTTTTTTAATTGTATGTATTTTAATTAGAGTGTAGTAGCAGTATATGGCTGCACAGATTCTTAGATGTAGTGTGAAGTACATGTGCAGTGTAGTATGTGAAAGAAAGAAATGGTTAGCGGGTCTGAATAGGTGGGGCGGGTCAACAGAGACTCTGAATTATTTGGGCTCCTGGGCTAAAACCCAAGAAAGCCCATGCATTAAATCCACCCTGGACATTAATGTCAATACCTCTACTCTGCTTAATGGTTACAGCAAATTTAGGCCACTTTTAAAGGCACGCATGATTTCTTATAGGCCTACGTATTTTCCAAAACCTGCATTAGAGCAGTCTTATTGCATGTCTCCTAGTTTTGGCCCCCATTATAATCCCAGACTTATAATGTACTATAGTGTAAGACTCGTGGTATTATTCAGTAACTACAGGGACTACAGGCCAAACTGGTGGGTGATTCTTAGGTCATAGATGTGTGGGCCTGCCGGTGGGCCCTGGACATGTAGTAGACTAACAGATTTGCCCGGAGTTACAGATTCACAGCAACAGAGGTGCTGCATTTAGGTGTTTGAAAGTTAGACGGACCATTTGTTATGCTATACATTTGTCCATGTCAGTAAAGCAAGCTTGTCTATTATGTTTCTGGGTGGGGGCATACCTCATGCCATACCATCCATACATTATGTGTCAGCAAAGCCTTCTGCCCTTTCTGTTCCCATCCTACATCTGGACAACAGCTGAACCTCCTCCTTTTGGAGGCTGTGCATTGTTTAACAACACTAGTGTGCATGTGTGTGTATGTGTCTCTCTGTGTGTATTTAGAGAGTAAGATGGCAGACACTGGTATCTAGACATCCCATCAAGAGTTAATATTTCATCAGGTAGCCACACAAAGCCAAAGCGGCTGGACTAGACTACAATGCAGACGGCTCCCTGTTATTTTTAGCTTAGCAGAGATTCAAGCCAGGAGACAGGGATGGCCATACAGTGAAATACAGGAATCCCTGTGCTTCTGTGTATGGCTCTGTGTAGAGCCTGCAAGATGCTCTATGGATGGGAACCAGCAGACACACCATAATCATTTCTCTAATGTACCAGTCGCCCTAAAAAAATGTTCTGCTGTATGAAAGGATGAGATCTATTTTCCTTAGTGTAGCCAGGTTTTGATAGCAGTCATATGTTTTAGATATGGCGAGATATATGACATTTTATGTTCCCAAAGTGTCATATAAACTTTTGCTCCTGAAACTATTGTTCCACATTGTCACATTAAAAGAGAATGAGAAGCTGTCAGAAATAATACAGGTATTGGTTTGATCATAAAGGGTGTATAGCTTTGGGATCAAGAGACAGTCGAATGATTCCAGTTTCACGTTTGGCCGCACATGTGATGTAGGCAAGCACAGGTTTTATCCCTGTACCTGACTGACTATACGAGGTCATCCTGTTGCACATGCTTTTCATTATGACTTGTGATGTTGTGTTGGTAGCATCCTGTGCAAGCAAAGTATGTCTCAGGGAAGAGTTTGAAAGCAATTCAAAACAGGCTTCATCAAAGAGCTCTGGGAAGTGGGATGGTCTTATCGATGTATTGAACACCATACCAGTCATGTGGTACTACTATAGCACATTGTTGGTGCCAGTGACTAGAAGAAGGCACGCACCAATGACATGAAGGATCTGGGAGACCTACACGAACCATGGAGACAGACAACTGGCAAATTTTGTCCAACTTGGGCAAAGTGACCTATCAGACATGATTATACACATTCAGTAAGCAGTAATGCCATACAGAAATCATCCATTGGTGCCAGCACCATTACGACGATTGCCCTTAGTACCACGTCAACATCGCCTAAGACTTCAAAATGAATGGAGTGCTTCAGCATTGGAGCAAGGGAGAATGTTTTCCAAACAGTATTGCTTATGACACTTCCTTTTGGGTGTGACTATTTTTTTGACAATGGGTATATAATACTATATACATATGTAAGCTCACCGGACAAAAATTAGTCACCTCAGCAATAACTTCAGTTCTCCTACAGATGGTATTGCACAAGGATGATGAGGCTATAAATACCTGTGGGGTGTGAGGGACAGGATTCATAGATTGAGAAGAGGTGCGACAGTGCAGCGAATGTCTCATTCCATGCTAAAAGGAGTGACTGCATTTGGGCATGCAAAAGACCATAGTGTGAAGGAAGTAGCTGAATCAGCAGGTGTATGGAAGTGTATGAATCTACCAGCAGTGGCATAGCATGTGCAAAAAATCCCAGTCACATGCTAGCCGAATGCTGATTACTACATCCAAAAAATTCTTCTCCGAATTGTGCCAGGGAAGGCATCCACCAAATCTGGCTCAACTGCACAATTGATTGAGTGTCAATGTATCATATATATATAAAATATATATATATATATATGGTTTTATTACCAAAAGGTTCAAACCCTATATAGGTTTATCTTTCGTCCAGCACTGACCTTCAAAGACTGACGTGAGATGAAGTTATTTCTTTGCATGCTGGCCTGAAATGGAACTGAGGTTATATGACTTTTTGGCATCTGGAAAAAAACTGCAGAACTCCATGAGACAGAGGGATGACGCAGATCAGGTTACAGCCTACATCAAATCTTTCAAAAGTAAACACTGGCAAGAAGGAACTGCCTCTGCTGTCAGATTTTCATTGTTTTCCTGTTAGCCATGAGACTGTCTTGCATCTCTTTTAGCTCTCGCCAATGAGCAAAAGCCGGTCCAAGATTTCCTCTTGTCCAGTCTCTTGCTCTGTCACTCTCTCCTTTTCTCTTCCTCGTCTCCTACAATAACATCTTCCTCCAGCTCTTCTCAGCCTTGAGGTCAATGCTTGCTTCTTCACATACGCTCATTGATAAAAATTAACACACCAAGCAGGATCTGTTGGAGTGAAATGAATCTTCCTGTGTGTGACTGTAACGATGAAATTTGTATGTGATTACAGTATTAGAATGAGAGGAGAAGTTTATTGGGAGAAGCTATGCAATTGTACCCTCTGGGACCCTGTTGGGCTGCCTTTAGCCTGGATATAAGATAAGACACGATGTGGACAAGGAAACTGTTGGAGCTGCTCATGCTTGTTGCTGGATCAATCAATCCTCTCTACTGGTGATCTATCTAGGCCATTCAGAGCCTGTTTGAGATGTGCATGTAACCAGAACACACCTGTAATCATTTACATAACTGCCTGAGATATAACTGCATGCCGGGTTTTGCAGCAAGTCGACATTTCTATATGGGTGCTTATTTGTGTTGGGTACATCATATAACTGCATCATTAACTGCTGACTGACTAACATGAAGTAATACACTGCCTGGCCAATAAAAGGTCACACACTCTAATATTTCATTGGACCGCCTTTAGCTTTGATCATGGCACTCATTCGCTGTGGCATCATTTCCACAAGCCTCTGCAGAGTTGCATTCATTTTTCCCCAAGCTCTTGTACTGATGATGGGAGATGCACAAAGTCTTCTCCAGCACAACCCAAAGATTCTCAATGGAGTTCAGGTCTGGATTCTGGACAGTGGTGTGTGAAAATGACATCTCGTGCTCCCTGAACCTGATGAATCCTGGCATTGTCATCTTGGAATATGCCCGTGTCGTCAAGGAAGAAAAAATCCATTGATGGAATAACCAGGTCATTCAGTATATTCAGGTAGTCAGCTGACCTCAGTCTTTGGGCACATGTTGCTGAACCTAGACCTGATCAGCTGCAGCAACCCCAGGTCATAGCACTGCCCCACAGGTTTGTACGGTTGGCACTGTTTTTACCCTGATGGGCCCATAAGTCTGGAACAGGGTAAATCTGGACTCATTAGACCACATGGCCTTCTTCCGTTGCTCTAGAGTCCAATCTGTATGCCCCCTGGCAAACTGAAGCAGTTTTTACCGGTTAGCCTCACTGACAAGTGGTTTTCTTAAGGCTACACAGCTGTTTAGTCCCAATCCCTTCGCAATTCAACTTCGCCAATGATGATGAAGATGATGCTTCCCCACGGTCCTTCCATTTGGAGAAGTGAAATGAAGTTTATATGATTTACAGAAAGTGTAAACAAAAGTAGGCAGGTGCATAAATTTGGGCACCAAAAAAAAAAACCTTTAGTAGATCCTCCTTTCGCAGAAATAACAGCCTCTAAATGCTTCCTATAGCTTATAATGAGAGTCTGGATTGTTGCTGAAGGTATTTTAGACCATTCTTCTTTACAAAACATATCTAGTTCATTCAGGTTTGATGGTTTTCCGAGCATGGACAGCTCTCTTTAAGTGACACCACAGATTTTCAATAATATTCAGGTCTGGGCACTGAGATGGCCATTCCAGAACGTTGTACTTGTTCCTCTGCATGAATGCATTAGTAGATTTTGAGCAGTGTTTAGGGTCGTTGTCTTGTTGGAAGATCCAGCCCCGGCGCAGCTTCAGCTTTGTCACTGATTCCTGGACATTGGTCTCCAGAATCTGCTGATATTGATTGGAATCCATGCGTCCCTCAACTTTAACAAGATTCTAGGGTTAGGGTTAGGAGAAAAAACTTACAATTGCCCCCTTAAATACCCTTTCTCATAATTGTAGTCACCTGTGTATGAAAGTCAAGGGTCACTGAACTTACCAAACCAAATTTGAGTTCCAATAATTAGTTCTAAAGGTTTTGAAATCAATAAAATGACAACAGTGCCCAAATGTATTGCACCTGCCTACTTTTGTTTAGACAATTATTGCACACTTTCTGTAAATCATATAAAACTTCATTTCACTTCTCAAATATCACTGTGTTTGTCCCCTATATGATATAACTGCATTTTTTATCCAAACAATCAATGCTTTATAAAGGTAAATCAGGAAAATTAACAACGCTGCCCAAATTTTCACACCCCACTGTAGATATTATATGTTTATATAAGATTAGTTACAGGCACTGTAACCATTGTTAATGTATTACTTCATGTTAGTCAGCCAGCACTTACTGTAGAATGATTCCCAAATTTTGTTCACTAACTAGTCCTGCAGTTTTCAAGATATCGACACACTTCCAACTCTGGAATGTTCAGTCTGGTCAGGAATAATGTTCTTGTATGCAGCTTTTTGATGTGACTTACTCTTTTTCCTATTAAGAATGAATGGGGTGGAAAAGTATACACCCATCTACTGAACTTCTATTTGACAGACAGACAATGTTTTGTATACACTGTCTAAGGGGAAGACCCCCAAGCACAAATTCAGTGTTGGATTTCAATGTTCGCACTCGTCTACTAGTCTCCCCATCATTTTTTCCTCCAATAGACTCCCACTCATTTTCACCCATAATGTAATCCTATTGTTTCCTTTGCTTAACAGCTACCAAACTTCATGTACTTACTCACTGCAGATCCCCAAACTCTCAGCCACTAACATACAGACCCATACTCCTCTATGTGAGATTTATTCATCCCTCGTTCATCACATAGATTACCATTCAGTTTCAGCAACACCTTTGCAAACAGCTATCAACAAACTGCATAATCACTTCAGGGAATGCACTTTCCTAGTTTGTTTATCCTCTAAGCTTTTATTTTCTCCCTTTATTAGTTCAATCTTTTTTATTATTATTGATAATTTTATAATCAAATTGAAATCCATGTTTATTTCTTGTTTTCAATCCCTTTAAGCTGTTAATGCTTAGCTGCACTGAAAATGAGGGTCACCGATCTATTCCTGTGTGAAAATAAAGGATAAAAAAAAAAAAACATGTAAAAACGTTTTTAGATATGCTTACATAAATCAGTCTGTTCCTTCTATCCCTGTGCACAGTTTTTAATGTCTACTGAAGGTACTACATCTTACATTTTCATATTGTTTTCATTTTTATTCTAACTTTTTATTTTTTTAATTTTTTTTCAGATGTGGATATTCATATGGGTTAGTAAAAAGATCCAAATGGTAAGTGGTTAAAATAGCACATTTCTAACATACTTCTGCGCAAATACTGTCACGAGCAATCATGTGGCCAGGGAAGCAGATGTTATACAAGCATGCTGAAATCTTCCTTGCTGGGTCTGTCATCATCAAGCTAGGGCCTATGCTTTGATTCCCTTTATTACCCCCTTGCTTTATGTTGTGTGCATCTGCAACAGTTTATTTGGAGGGCAAAAGGGCTTCCATAAAGATGAGTGACATACTAGAGCAGAGTTACTAAGCACCCCATCGCAGTTTGCAGTCCCGTGTTCTTAAATTATAGAGTTACGAGAACGGCTTTTAAAGCATTAGTGAACTTTGGCTGACTATGACATTCATATATAACTAATAATACGGTCAGAGGACAGGAGGGGGGCAATAAAGGCTAATAAATAAAAACTATACCTCACTGTGCAAAGGGTTCTGCACTTCATCTATCCAATTTTCAATCAAGATAAAGGAGAATACATAAGCATATGCAAAGCTATCCAAACTGAATTGATAAGAAAAAGTATTGAGGCACTGTATATACCCCCATCACTCTTTCCTCCCATAGAGTCCCATTCATCCCCCACCCCCCCACCCCCTACAAGCCCCTATTATTCCCTTGGTTCGACAGCCACCAAAAACTTCATGTACTCACTCAGAGCAGATCCCCAAACTCCAGTCCACATACACTACTCCACATACTTACTGACTCATAATCATAAGCAAACCTATCTAAACTAAATTAATAAGAAAAAAGTATTCAGTATTTCTTAACTTTAATACTTTGTTTCACCGTTATTATGGGCAATTATAGCTCTGATAAATTTACAGTAAGAGGTAACAAGAGATAAATACTGTGTTTAGAAAAACTGGAGCGTGTAAATCTATACTAGTAGAAACCAAAAATCCTTTAAGCTCTTATCTACAGATCTGTAGCTTCTCTGTTTAATAATGTTGTCTTTAGGAAGCTCCTTCATTTTCACCATGTGGCAAGCAGTCTTTTGTAACCCAGGTGCTGTTTGTGCAATTTGTGCATGAATATTAATATGTACTTGATTTATTTTTCATTTTTGACCTTCAAAATTGATATGACAAATATTTGAACACACATTGTATAAAGTGCAACCTAAAATGACTAATTTATTACAAGCAATTAAATCAAGTATGACTTTGCTTGAGAGAATAGTTTGTTGAGAGGCCGTTTATAAGGTTGAATAAACCTAATGAATTACTTGTAACAAATTAGAGTAACTAAGTTGGACCAATGAAACACTTTTTTCAGTGCAGTGTTTTTGTTTGCCTGCTGTGTAACTTTTCCCCCTATGCATTTTATTGTTTAAACCCTAACTGTAATTGCTTTAAACACCTTTGTCTAAATCTTTGTTTGTGTCTCTGATCATATACTAGACTTTTCTGACATGTGTTTTTAATGTTTTAATGTGTTTAAAATTATGTTTTAAGTGTGACATGCCTCTCTATATATATATATATATATGTATGTATATATATGTATGTAAGTGTGTGTATGTATACACAACAACTAAAACCATAGCTCTTTCTATCAATCATCCCTGTCGCTATCCTCCAGCCAGTCTGCACGGTCGAGCCTCATCGCACTGCACTGCCTCGACCGATGTCCTCGTTGCTCATCTCCTCATAGTGCTCCTCTCTGATTGACCCCGTCCTGGTTTGGTACTCTTCTTTGCTGCTTGCCTTTTGAGTTTGCGATAGCGCCAATTCTCACCCATCCAGTGGAGAAGCACTATCCCACTTCTGACACCAACGTTGAGTCTTGCACTGTAAAAAGTGCAACCTTTAAAAAATTAATTGTCAAGATAGCAGGCAGGCCAAAGAGCCAAACACTGACATCACAAATCTGGCACACACTGTAAAAAGTGCAACCACAATAAATGAAGCTGAATGAATAAGTTTTACTCAACTCAAACACTGACTTTGACTGAAAGAACCATTCCTTCAAAATCCCTTTTTTTGGGCTGAATCAAATTTTAATTAACTTGCTTGTGACAAACTGAAGTGCCATTTTTTAGCTTGGAACCACGAAACACTTTTTACAGTTTGTGAAAACAGCACTGTTGGATTAGATTGCCATGCAGTTGTATGATTCCAGAGATTTTGGAGTCATTTCAATTTTAATTACTCCATGACAGTTTGGTACGCAGGACTGCACGCAGATCGTTACGACACCACATCCATGCCACCAAAGACTACAGTGGTGTCGTAACGATCTGCGTGCAGTCCTGCGTGGTGCAGTCGTCTGCCAGTGATGCTGGCACTAACAGGATGACTCATCAATGACATCACTGAATGTGTGCAGTTGTGGCTGTTGGGTCAGTCAGATACAGCAATAAGGCTCATCGTAGTTTGAAACTTGAATCATTTGCATGTCTCACGATGTCAAACCTGTTGATTCCTTCTGGGTGTGACTATTTGTGTAACTTTTTTATGACGAGTGTTTGTAATCACAGTACCTGTTTGCTTTGCAATTAGTCAAATATATAAAGGTATTTTAGAGAACAACAACTAGAGAAGCCAAACCTAATTCCCTATGCAAATACATGCTGGATATACTAAGAATTTCCACCCTCAGTGCTGTCAGTTAAATTGTACTTAAGTAGTTTGTTACATTTGTGTTTTTACTCATGCTACTTTTTGGAACAATACTTTTACTTCATTGGGCAAACCTTTCCCGAAGACTTCTAGTGTGCCACAGCAATAACAGATTAGCCTTTATTTAAAGATGTTGTTGCATTCCCTAAGATTGACCTGAATACTTACCACAGCAATGGGTGCCTAAAGGGTTTTGTCTAAGTGATATAAGTGAAGAACAGCTTCTGGCTTGATAAGGACCGTTTTAGTGGCGGTTCTGTAAAGTACTAGTTTGGTAAAGGAGAAATGTGAGTGTTTAGAATGTCAGATTTAAAATCTACTCACCCCTCTCTTTTGTGTTCCTCAGGATTTCTGCCATTGCATCAGTGTCTGTTCCACTCTGGTTTTGCTTCTTCATCTTCGTACTTATTTAACAGGAATTTTGTTGTGTGTTTTTGTGCTAAATAATAAATATGATTTGTCATATGTTTATTTGTCAGAGTTTGGAGTTATCCAGCAGTGTTCCAGCAGTTTATTCTCCCGATTTTGCGGCCTTTCCTAAAAACTCATATCATTAGTAATTCTGTGTTCCAATAGGCTTAATTGTGTTTTAATGTCAACCCATTTCAGGCCCAGCTTAATATCACTACTTACCACTCCCTGGTAAGATGGTGTAGATTAGCAAAACACCTGAATGTAACCGCTGCACTGTTTAAGGTGGAACAGGGAAATTGCAAACAAGTGGCTCGCCAGTGAGAACCTAAATGTATACTGTTTTATGGTAGCACTGAGATTCAGTCTGTCAAAATATCCTACCTAGAGCTTTATGCATGGAGCTACTGATAAATAAGTACTAACTGTAACACATTCCAGCTAGCAATATCTTTCTTACCAGATCTTCCAACCAGTGCAACAGCACCACCAAATTCACGCTGCCTCTTCAACATAAAAGCGTTAAACACAAAGGCATGCTCCACAGCCCGTGTGTGGTTTGTACATTCTGGGCCACCGTAGCAACATTGCAGCACAACATGGCAGCCTAATTTAAAAGATCTGATCCTGTGTAGATATGAAAGGCAAGTTCTAAGCTAACGCTCCAGAGCTTTAGGTAATCAAACACTAACTAAAAGTCACGTATTGTCCTCACTCTGTGCTGGCTCTTTAAATGTTTGTTGGGTTACGATGTCAAAGTCCCTGGTGGCTCTGCCAGTGGCTGCCCCTTCACTGATATGTCTCTAATCCGCACTGATGGGGGTATGGTCCTGGATTAGAGAGACGCAGGACCACGTCTCTAGGGTTACCGGGCTTCCCATGAAGGAGGGAGGGGGAGGGGATTATCTATGCATGTATATGCAGAAAAACTCATAATGTATATATATATATATGGCCTGTCCAGTGTTTGTGGACACCTTGCTTTCGTTTGAGAGTTTATATGGATGGCTTCTTTTTGCTGTGAAGAGGTTGCCTGTAGGTGCCTCTTTTTTCTGATGAATGTAACTAACTAACTAACGGAATTCATAAATAAAACAGGGCTACTGACTAGGTAGTTTTATTAGGCCATCCAAATACAACTACAAATAGCTTAAGGTAATCATAGCTTCAGCTAAAAGACAGTATTCGAGCTGCATGGGATAGATTATTACAGGGTCACCATGAGGAAACTTCAGCAACTCCATGTGGAGACGTCTGGCATGTTACAATAGCTCAACAAATATTGCCCATATCACTTTACATTTTTCATCATTTGTTGTTCCTGGCAACCTTCCTTCCCAACAGCATTACAATGCAACACTTCCTTTTGGGTGCTTCCTTCTTCTGATGATGAGTGTAATTTACAAACTGACCAACTTCATAACTTCAAAAATTAACCAGGGCTACCAACCAGGTAGTTTTATTAGGCCATCCAAACAGAACTACGTATAGCTTAAGGCAATCGTAGCTTTGGCTAAAAAGACGCTATGCAAAGTGCCATACTTCTTACCTCAATAAGCCCTATAGACACTATATTTATTTGTTAATCTTAAAATCTATAACCCTGTAATTAATATGGCATTTATAAGTTATGCAGTCAGGACAGTTAGGGAATAAGGTGTAGGGCTGCATACAGACTCCTACAGTTTATGGGATTAGAGCCTCTGATTTTCAGGTAATGTGCACCTCAGTGTTTAACAGTCACTTCTCATTATGTAATCCTCAACCAGTGTTTGAATTTATACTCTTATTTCTTCTAAGTGCTGGCTTCCAGAAAAGAACCGAAGGAGAAGCCGAACGGATCCGCTCCAAAAGTTTCAAACGAGGCTGTGAGCCTGCTTAAGATTTTAAGCGCTCTCCTCCCCTCTTATTTCCTTTCTCCCTCCCTCTCTTCTCACCCTCTTTCAAGAATTAAAAGAGCAGTCTGCAGGGAGAGGCATAGTTAATTCTGATCAGATCTCTCTCCCCCCACACTCCTCCCCCCCTTCCCCAGGCAGTTCTCTGCGGCTGACAGACGGAGATGGGATCTGACAGTAAACAGCCATGCGGATGCCTGGCGCGTGATTGACACGCAGGCAGGTCGCCCCGCACCTAATCCTGCCCTGTCAGGTCTAATTGGAGAGGTGG